>BFEA01000274.1:2003720-2014328 GCA_003427395.1 Chara braunii
ACTGTACACAGGTAAGCTGAGGTCAAGGGATCGACCCCTGGGATCTGCATCGGCTACTGCCAAAGGTGAAAACTGTTTCACTTGTGGCGTGGGACACACAGTGGTTTCTCTGTGTGCTACAACACACCATTAGCAGGTCAGCCAAGACCCAGGTCATGGAGCGCCCCGGGGTCCCTGGAGGTTCCCTGCCACCGAATGAGCATTAGCCTCGGAGACCCGTGAGGGCTTACAGGAGTAGATCAACCAGGCTAACTTAGGCAGGGGTGAGGGGAGGTATATCCTTCAGAAGGAAGCGATCACTGCCGCCCCCCTTGGATCTCTATGGCTATATCCTTCAGAAGGAAGCAATCACTGCCGCCCCCTTGGATCTCTCAGCCATAATGGGGAGAAGTGTGGGGTTTATGTCATGTATTCTGAATGACTTGCTGGTGGAAAAGGAACCGGACTGATGCTCCCCAGAATGGACAAGGAGCCGGGACTGCAAGGTCCTGTTTTTGTAAGGGGAAAAAAAAAAATGCCTTTTCAGCGTCCCTTACGTAGAAATACCCACACAACAGTTCCCCGCTTTACGGCCCAGGGATACCCAGCAGCATTGATACTTCCCTCGGGAAGGATTGACTGTCGGTTGAGCCCAGACAGAAGTGAATCCCCCAAGCCCCTTGATTTGCTATCCCTTTAATAAACATGCCTGAAAATGTCCAATGTCCCTCTTAGCTTTGGCTATGAAGCTGCCAGATAGGCGCCAAATGCTAGGACTGAACTGTCCCCTCAACAGGACGTGGGCTAGGATGAACTCCCTGTGTTGTGGTCTTGCCTTCCTTTAGTGGGCCCATCTGCGCGAACCCATACTGAAGCTTTGCATGCCGGGCATGCTGTGTACGAGGCCGCCCACTGATAGGGTCTCTCCTCCGATGGATGTTCCCGCTGTCTTTTGCCACTTGAACTTTATTCTTTCTGCTTCCAACAACCCAATGCTTCCGGCCGCCAGTACAACCTTGTTAAGCCTGTCTTTAATTTTCTGCTCCTTGTCTGGGTTCTTACACATTTCCTCCTTAGCTTTCACCCAATCTATGCAGTTCCAGTTGCTCCTCCCCCACTTGAGGCACCTGCAGTCTTCTCCTGTCAATTTTTTGATGGTTTAGTAATTTTCTGTCCTAGGGGTGGGAATTTTCAATGCATTGCTCATCCTGATGATGGCATTTTCCTTTTGCGGGTTTGGTGCGGCTATGCTTGTGGTGTTGGTTGCATTATGCTGGTCTTGTGGTGGTTGATTATGCATATGATCGTCAGGAGGATCGGTCTGCGCTCTCTCTTCTTGCTCGTTGATCGACCAGTCGGACACAGTTGCTTTAGCCCCTGATGGTAAGCATAGCTCCAAAAAGAACGTCATGGAACTTGATGGGAATTGAATCTCACTCCATCTTTTCTCATTTCCCCACCCTTTAAAGAAAAAATGAGGGCATCATGGATGGTGGTTGATTTATTCAGAATATTATATAAATTCGCCTGCACTTATCAGCACTACTAGCACCCGGGGATGTGTTAAAATATATATATATATATATATATATATATATATATATATATATATATGTCTAAGCCTCTATGAATCTATGGGCATACTCACGCTTATCCCATGCTTTCATGTATCCGAAAAGTCTGGCTGGAGAGGTGTTGCGAGGTCGAACACGGGATCAAAACACTGGTGTCTGTCTCCATTGCGAAACTGAGTAAGGGTTGATTGGGAAGGAAGGGGAAACACATCCTCACACATGACACCACAACCTTCAGGGATTCAAGGGCCATCTCAGGTTCAGGTTGCTGGCTCGTTTTTTGGTTTGAAATTTGAAATATCTTCTTGGGTCATTCGTGGGTGTGAGCTTTGGGTGTTTTGGGGAATATTTTGGGGGGGGGAGGGGGGTCGCAGCGTGGAAGGACAAGGGGGAAGGAAATAATGCCCAAAAGAAATAAGGTTTGGATTTGAAATATCTTCTTGGGTCATTCGTGGGTGTGAGCTTTGGGTGTTTTGGGGAATATTTTGGGGGGGGGAGGGGGGTCGCAGTGGAAGGACAAGGGGGAAGGAAATAATGCCCAAAAGAAATAAGGTTTGCACTGCTGGCAATAAATTGGCGGATGAATCTTGCCATAGCAGTACGCCCGATGAATAGACTGACGGTGGACTCACCTAGTGAGACACAAAGGGGGAAAAAGTTGTGGAAAGTTCCGTCACAAACAGAACTGCTCATAAATAGTAGGAACGGCAAACTTGTCGATAATTTCCTGCTGCTTGAGCAGGAAACTATCGACAAATTCGAAAAGCGCCGGGGGAATGGAAAGCTGGGGGACATCCAAGGCAATACACCAAGGCTCGTCTGGAAGATCGCAGGCACCCGTCAACGAGGATGTCACGAGGCACCAACGGTGCCGCTGACACCTGTTCACTCACAAGCAGAAAGTGTTAATCTGATCACAACAGGATAAACGGGGAACCAGGGTTTAGTGTCTCCACAGAAATGGCAAGAAGGGTACATAGGGAGACGTAGAACGTCGGATACAAGGAATGGGAAGAGTCAAAAGATTGAAGGACCAGCGAAACCAGGGTAGGAGAGGACATAACAGGAGTAGGGATACAAGCTCCGAGGAGACAGCAGCTTAAGTTTCTTACTTTATTTCTGTTTGTGGCACTTTGTGCTTATTTGTCCAGTTTTATTTTTGTTCAAAGCCGCAGACAAGGGGACTCTGTCCAGGCCAGGGTCCAGTACAGCATTCATGTATCAGGTGGGCTGGAGTTGTGCAGACTGGCTGTAGTCCGTCTATCAGCTCACTTCTTTGTTGCAGTGTGTTTGGGCAGTACACTTCAAATATTCTAAAATGTTCCTCCTTAAGGGTAAAGTCCGTCCTAACCCATCATCCCTCCTGCTGAGTGTTATTTGTTTAGCTGTCTCCGATCAAGAGTGTATCAGTAGCACAGTACCTGAAGAGCCTGGCCTAGGGGCCGGAGCTCAGTGCCGCTGCTTAACCTATCTAAGCCTCCTTAGGACTTCTTCCTGGACTGCACAGTGCTCAGGCGAGTCTGTAAGGTGGGCTTCTTGTAGGCATTGGGATGCCGGGCGGCTGAGCTCCATACCAGTCCAAAGCGTTGACCACGTTCCATTTCTGTTTGTTGCTGAGAATCGTTGCCAAGCAATTGATGTTCCACGGGAGTATTCGCAGGTCTGGTGCATGTGACGCTGATCTGTGTCATGTCAGTTCCCCCGCCGTGTCTATGTTGACCTATAGGTGGCACCCCTGTGTTGCTGCTTGCACCCTCTGTTTTTAGTTTGTGTAGAAGCTGGCCTCATGCTTATTTATTAGTGCCTGCAACTTCGTGTCCCAGCTGGCCTGATCCGTAAGGAAGAGCCTGTGGCCTGACACCAGTGCTGCTCCTAAGGCTGCCCTCTCTGGAGCGACTCCCTGTCCCAGCAGTCCGTAGGGGCTGGCTTCCACCACCTGCCACGGAGTCCAAATCAGCTCTTCTTTCAGCCGTGACTGTTCTGGCAGCTGCACGAGGGCTGGCCTGGGATCTGTTGAATGCAGTTCCCCGGACTGGTCCTCCCAGTCCTCTGTGTTACCCGTCCTCTTGGCCAGGGTAAACAGGGGTGTGATGGCCTTCTTGAATCGGGTGGCCAGCATGCCATCCTGAGGACCTTGGTGGTGACAGCGATCAGCCCCCCCGGCTTGTGTACTGTCACCTCCACGACGTCCAAACCAGCTTTTCTTTCAGACGTGACTTGCCCAGGGTAAACATGGGTGTGATGGCCTCCTTGAATTGGGTGGCTAGCGTGCCATCCTCGAGGACCTTGGTGGTGACAGTGATCAGGGCCCTCGACTTGTGTACTACCACCTCCCAGTCCTCGTGGGTCTTATTCCATCTGCAGGGTATGATGACGCACTTGTCTTCCCAACTCCGGGTGTCCAGTCTTGCTGCCGCCTCTATCTCCTTAGTCGTCCCGTTTGCTATTTTCCGGAGGGTCATGTTTTGCGTCTCCAGCTCCTTATTCTTTTCCTTCAGGGAGGCCACAGGTGCCTCTATTATGCTTTTCCTTCTGCGGAGGTCCGGCCTTGATCCCAGTTCTGTGCAGACTCTGTGGTCAGTCTTTGACTGCTCAGTGGGGGTTGTGTTGTTTTCTTGCTCTTTTTAGATTTGTTTGGAAGCTCGTCCTTGTCCGTGTACGTTGCTGGCCAACAGAACTGTCATATGTCTGGCTGTCCACATGTATGCTCTCCCCTTCTATCCTGGTTTTCAGGCTGTATTGTTGTGCAAAGAACTCAGACAGCTCGCTCTTCTTTTGCAGAGCCTTGAATCTGTTCTCAGTCTTGACTGACTGCTGCGATCAAGAAATCCCCACCCCGGCCTGCTGCACTTTTCTGCTGTATCTGTGGTGGGCCATGTGAATTTCAAACTCAAGTTCTCTCACCCTTTTGAGACCCTTGACTGCTATTTCCAGCCACTCCCATCAGCGTCTTCCTCTGGTTCCTCCTGGAGTGGAGCATCTGCGCCCTCGTCATCTTCCTTGTTTGTGTCCTCCTCCGAGTCAGATCTCCTCTTCCTCCCACCTGGCCCTGTGGGTTGTTGCAGTTCTATGTCCATCTCACTGCCTTGCGCCATCCCTGTTGAGGGCGGTTGAGGCCGTGCTGGTCCACTGTCCTACCATTGCGGCCCCCTGCTCTTGCTTCTGAGATGGTCGGTCGTTTTGCTGTTGAAGTAAGTTTTTTCTGCCAACTCCCCTATCACAGCTGGTTCCTCCATCGTTTGAAGTTTCTGTCTGTCCTCTTCGATCCGTTGGTCGTTCAGGATAGTTTTAGTGATGTGCCCGACCCCTTTCTCCTCCATCCTCTTCGCTCCCGTCTCTCTCCACCTCCATATCCATCCTGGCGAGCATCAGTCCGGTTCCTATTCCCCCGACAAGTCAGAACAACGGTATTACATCATGTACCCACTCACGCACCCTTCCGTCTGGCTGAAGCGTCCCTGAACAGCGTTGATTACTCCATTTAATGGAGGATTGACTGCCAGCTTGCCTTTCCCTGTGATTCCTCTCAGGTTCCTCAGTGGAAAACCTGTCAGCTTAATCATTAATGCAAGAAAAACAGGGATCAACAATCGGCGTGATCCTGGACTGCCTTATGTAGCTCTGAAGTATTGTTGTTCTATACGGTGAGCGCTTCTTGCCTTTTGGGCCGAGGTAGAGTTGTGCCAATCCCTCCATCTGAGGTGAAGTCCATGAATATCTGTTATCTTCCCCAGAACCAGCCATACCCTCTTGAACTTGGTCATCATCTCTTGCTGCTTCTCCGGGTTCTGCTGAATTTGAACCTTGACTTTCTTCCATTGACAGAGAATCTCCGTTTGCATCAATGATTTCATCGTTGCCCATACCTTCTCTCTTAGATTGCTGGACCTCTCTAACATTCTGTTGCATCTCTCCTTCCATATGACCCAGAGTGTCACCTTCCATATTATCCCAAACCATATGCTTTCAGACTTGTTAAATTGTGTGGGAATGTTAGCCCATAGGAGTAGGTGGATTGGGTGTTCAGGAAGGGAGGAGGAGAATAGGTAATCCCATAGAACTGAAGCTCTTGCCCATTGGTCAGTAGCGTGCTTGCAAGTTATCAGACAGTGTATCACATCCTCCTGTTCGTTGTCTGAGCACATCACACATTGATCTGAGCTGTTCGGGTCATTATTCTTCCTTCTGACATGTAACCAGCTGTTCACGGGGAGAGCCGTCTTTTTCCACCTACTATCATACGGAGGGTAAATTTCCGGCTTGACTGTCAGCGCCCCTGTCAGTGTCTAGATCCAGCGGGGGATTCGAGGTTATTGTCGAACACCCACTCCCTTTATTGTGGCCTATATTTATGTATCAGACGCCTGCCCTGCCCACCCGGGAGGAGGGCTAAGGCAACCTCTGTTCTGCAACCAGTGGCTCAAGGAGAGGTCGGACAAGCCATGGCCCCTGACAGCGCGGGACAAAAGATGGGCTACATGAGTGGAGAGAGGCATCTGGCAGATAAAGCATTTATGGGGCGAAGATCACAAGCAATAGAAAACCCACATGGAACTCCGGGAGCTCCTGAAGGGATGCCATAAGCTGGAACAGAATCTGAACGACCTGCTGCTATCCGTCCCACAGGCAAGGACCGCACTACTCAAAAGGAGGCCTTCCTGGTCAATGGGCGAATGAGCGATTTGGAATTGGGAGGAACCCCCCACTGTAGCCCTGTCCTTAATCAAAAGGGACGGCCTGGGGGGGGATGGGGTCTGATGGGAATCTACGATATCGAGGAGCCAGGCCGGACTCTGTCAGGTCAACAAAACATGCAGGGTGCAGGTTGCAGTGAATCTCCACCTCCTCAGGAAAATCAGGTTGATAGAAGAAGAGGACTATTGGGTCTACGAAGCCACCATGCCTATCCAGAATCTTGAGCTAGACCCCGCTGAGTGGGCATGGAAGCTGGCATCCACGGTGGGCGGGGCAGAACGAACCGTCAACATCTTGACCTATTCCACGAGACTGGGATATAGGCTAAGATGAAGATCTGCAAACATCCACAACGCACTGAACCCAGCAGTGGGAGAGAAACATGCCCGGTGCACTAGGGGGTCTTCACGCAATACCCTGGAAGGCCGTGCTGGCAGTCCGGAACACTAAGATATGGCTTATAACGTACCAGGCACTCCTGGTTAACAAGTGGCTGAGCAGGCAAAGAACGCATATTAAATTATTAATGGACTTGCTCCTAATGACAACTGCACGGTTTGTGATAGAGGGGCGAGGACATCGCCCATTGCTTGTTGCAGTGCCTATAAGCTCAACAGCTTTAGTGCGGACCCAAAGAATTATGGAATGCCGTTACCAGCAAGGTCTTCGTGGAACCAAAAAGGCTGGCGAAATGGGAGTTGAAACTGTAAAGGAGACTGGGACCATTGGCGCTATGTGCAGTCTGGAAAAGGAGATGCAAGGGGATGATAGACGCAGAAGAACCCCCCCTTGAAGAAGCTTGGGAGGGCGTCAAGCAGGCATTACTAATAGAGTACCATACAGACTGGCACAAGGCCAGGAAACAGATCAAATTGGAGTCAGAAAAGAGACAGGATATCGTTAACAAATTTGTAAAGTACACCCTGGGAAGTGGGCGGCTGGGAACTTTTAAAAGCAACACGTGTAAGTTGGACTGGAGGTTTAGGGCAGAAGTGGGAGAGAGCACGAACCCGACAAGAGAGGCCTGCTCTGAGTGCAGTGAGACGGCGATCTCAGGAGCGAGTTTAGCGTTGGACTGAATACCTCAGATTGTAGGGGGGAGAGCCAGGCGACTGTCCGGTGCAGCGGTCTGGCTGCAACAAACTGTTCTTACGTTAGCCGGAACAGCTCACCTCCCAGGGTTCCCGGGCGGCCAACGCTGTGTAGTGCTGGGCCTGCGACCATGGACGGGAGTCCCCCAGCGGCTTAGGGTTTAGCAGCCAAAGAGCCCTGGCCACACAGAGAGGGGCAACTCCGAGTGGATACACAAGGGGGAGAGGGCAGTTACAGATGACACAGAAAGGTGAAACAGCGGGCTGGGACAGGGCACAAGGAGCCAGTAGCGGTAGGCTAGCTTAGGCAGGGGTGAGAGGAGGTACATCCTTCCACTTTGGAAATAATCAATGCCACCCACTCGGGTCTCTCTACCGTAAAGGGGAGAAGTGTTGGTGTGAGTTGTATTCAGAGCATACATACGGCACATCACATGCACGCAAGTTGCGCACTTGAGCCGCACAGCGCATGCGCACATGATGCGGTGCATTTACTAAATAATAAAAAAACAAAAATCAGAAAGGGTAGGCTGTGGTGCCCATAAGTGTCCCTCCCTTTTAAAAATTGTAAGTGCACAGAAAAAGAATATTTTGGGGCCTCTTCGTACTACGCATTGGTAATATTCTCCTTTCCAAAGGGTCCCCTGCTGAGAATCAGCACGGACCCCATTCATTTGGAAGGGCGTTCATTGCAGTGGTGGAAGAACACGATCAGGCCAGCAATATATTCTGGATTGGGATTCAGGTCTGCGTTCCAAGAGTTATGGGTTACAAACTTACTACAAACACTGCAGTAGCTGTCTCGTTTTTTTGTTTTTCCTTTTCTTACGTGCAGTGGCCCTAAGGGCCTCACTCCACTCATCAGCACTTGCAGAAAAGAATTACGTATGGCTTGTATGGTTCCAGTTTCTAGGGGAAGATTTCTTCTAGTTTGGCACATTTGGTGAGTAGTGGAGTGAAGCCCTGAAAATCACATGCCGAGTTAGTAAGTCAGTAACCCATAACTGCTGAAACACGGACCGGAATTCGAAGCTACACCATATATAACCGGCCTGTTCCCTCCTTACCACAAGTCCAGTGACGACCCGTCCAGTGACCACCCTTCTCCTGCCGACGTGACCCTTGCCAATTTTTGGCAGGGACCTTTTGAAGTACCAGCAGGGGTTGTCTGAACGCTCTGTGTTCTCTCTCTCTCTCTCTCTCTCTCTCTCTCTCTCTCTCTCTCTCTCTCTCTCTCTCTCTCTCTTTCTCTCTCTCTCTCTCTCTCTCTCCAGCGTGTATGCACACATCACGGTTGCTTCTTCTTCTTCCTTTTTCTTTTTTTTTGTCTGCACGCGCGCATCTGCGATTAGCGCACCACGCAGCACGCTGCGCAGCGCACTTCATCTACGCGCCGCAAGTATGATTCAGAGGTTTGACGTGCCGGCGGAATAGGAACCGGACTGACGCTCCCCAGAATGGATATGGAGCTGGGGCCAGAAGGTCCTGTTTTTCAAAAAAAAAAAAAAGGCATTTGATATCGACTGGCTTCAATGTCAGAGGGTTTGTGTCTCTGGAATTGTATTGCTTTCTGGTTGCAGATTTGTGTTTTGTTTTTGCTTATATGGTTTTATTGACGGTTTGTTTGACTGTTTTCGAATGTGTGCTCTGGATCGGATGACATGGATTGCTGGCCTTGTGAACTCTATTTCAGGAAAGCTTTACTTGGGAGTAACGAAGGATACATATCAAAGGCTTGGCCTCCCCGGTGAGTGCTGGTAGAAGAAGAACCCTTGCCTGAATGTCCCCTCCATTCTACGAAGTCTTCAGGCCAGTCCAATCAACCAATCGACCAATCAACTAATCAACCAATCAACCAATCAACCAATCAACCAATCAACCAATCAACGATTTAATTGGCATAATACCAATCTGCTTCAGTCATAACCATAGCTAACAATCTGGACAGCTTCGGTTGGCGATTCAGACAATATTATCAGTTACCTGCTCATATTCATTACAGGTCCAGGTTACCAGAGTGGCCCTGGACCACTTGCCCGGCCAGGCCAAAAAAGAATTACAAAAAATAAAACAAAAAAATAATATCTTTACCGGGCAGCTCTGTTTGACGATATATATATATCGTCAAACAGAGCTGCGTGGTAAACCGTAGACAGAGAGGGAGAAGAGGACAATATTTTTGAATTTTACTTCTTATTTTTAATTTGTGAAAGAATTTCGATGTGACCCTGAGGCAAGAGTTGTCCAGTTAACTTTTCACAACATAGTTTTTTCCCGGATTTTTTGCATTGTTTTTTTTTTTTTTTTGCAGAGACATTCCTGGGTTTTGCGGCACACGCAACCAAGGCGACTGGGGCGGCCTGTTGGTAACACAGCTACAGCTATTATTTAGCTTCATTTATTTTCAGAATTTTGTGTTCAGAAAAAAAGGAAAACAATCAATGTCAAAGTTAGTTAAACATGATGTACGACTTGTAGTGCGAGCAATTTTTGGCTGAGAATATGTAAATTGAAGGGGGGGAAGTTCAAAGAACCTTTCAAAGTGTGAGTTATTTTGCAGAAACGTTTCCCCTTGGCTGCCCCCTTTCACCCCCACCCCCTTTTCCACGTCAGATCCAGGTCTCTGCACACTGTCCATTGAGATCAAATTTCAATATCTGCTGACTGTTTCCTAACGGTCCACTGGCTTGATTAGGAAAGGCAACCTGGACCTGTCCCCAATCTGGTTTGCATTTGTGCCCCCGGTCAAGTTTGGTTTTCGATATACTGTTTCCCAATCGTCCTGGTCCCACTGCCCCGGATAGGAAAAGCAACCTGGACCTGTCCCGATTCTGGTTTAGACTGGGCCCCTCGATCAGATTTGGACATCTCCGTACTATTTCCTTACGGTCCAGGTTCCACTGTCTCGATTTTGGTGTACAGCAGTGGGTCGGGTGTCTGGGTCTGGCACAACTATTCAAGCAACCCTCCATCTTGACTCGGGCCATCAACCAATCAATTAGTTGGGGGGGGAAAGAGAATAAAAGTCAATCAAGAGATCACTGCATAGATCGCGTCACTTCCATCGGTCATCGCTCGGTTGTGCAGGCTTGGAAGGGAAAGTGCGGCAGAAAAGTACAAAAAACTCTTCTGTACTCTAAACCTTCATGTGTGTGTTGTCATGTCCACACAAAAATCGTGACTGTGCCAGACTCTTTGGTCTGACTTTCACCAACTTGTAAGGTGTGTAGGTGTGTGTGTGTGTGTGTGTGTGTGTGTGTGTGTGTGTG
>BFEA01000274.1:2022507-2036958 GCA_003427395.1 Chara braunii
CGAAGATGGAAAGTACAGAGGAGGGAAAGGAGGGAGGAGAGAAGAAGTTAGGGGGAAAGTCGGGGGGTTGCAGGGGGAATGCTAAAGGTGTGAAAACCACATGACTGCACCACGTAGCTCGAATTTTTTCATTTTTTCTTTTCCATAATTTGTGTTTGTGTATGTGTGTGTGTGTGTGACAGAGAGAAGTGGGGAAGGGGGGAAAGCTAAAGGGGGAAGTCGAAGGAAGGGTTTGGGGGTTGAAGGCGCGAAATCGCGCCATGTGGTTAGGATGCGAAATCGCCTTTTGCCTTGTTGCCTTTTTGCTTGCTGCCTTTTGCCTTGGGGCTTTTCTGCTTCACTATTTTGCCTTGCTGCTGCCTTTTGTCTTGCTGCCTTGTATCTACTTGCCTGCTTGTTTTGCTGACTTTTTTTTTCTCCCCCCCCCCCCCACAGCACAACCCTCTTTATATTCTGGAAGGGCACCAGTCCGGTTACTTATTCCCGGCAAGCATGAAAATAACAAGACATAGAAAGGGGAAACATAATGTTACAAGGTAACTGAAAGGCAGCTGGAGACTAACTGAAGTACCCAGTCCTACCCTGTTGGCCTTGATCGGCCATGCTCCTAATTTCCTGTCCGGCGACCTCATTAATCTGAACCATAACAGAAAACAATAATCAAAATAAATTAATACATAATAAGAACTCCAAATCAATAAAACCTCAAAAAAAGAAACCGCCAAAAAGTGAGAATCTGAAAACAGAATTGCCGCCTCAATTGAGAGGCTCACACCCTTTTGTCCCACTGCCTTTCGCTGTGCTGCCTCGCTGTTGTGCTGCTTCATAGTGCCGCCGTACTGCTTATCTTGTTGTTTGCCCTTGATTCTTCTGGGCTTTTTGGCCTTCACATGACATTTTTTGTGTTCCTTCCATTGGCATACCTGGCTGCGGGCTCTTTTCCGAGTGTCGTTTTCAAGCACACTGTTCGATGCAACATGCCACGGTACGATCAGGGAAGTCTTATCCCCCCAAACGCACGCACATAACTCGACAGAAGATTACAAGACAAGGCTAAGGCTGTTTTAATTTTGGGTCTACGACTCTACGTATCTGAGTGGAAAAGGGGTCTACGTTCTGGTGACAGTCTACGACAGACAAGTGTGTTGGTGCTGGCATTGCTTATGTCTGTTCTCAAATATGATTGCTTCCATGTTGTGCGTCGGATGCAGGTGGGAGGTCAAGAGAGATGTGTTTTCCTACTTCTGTCGCCTCAAGGAGAGTCACCATTGACAAATCATACAGGATTATGAAAATGGTCCCGTTGCCGCCATTGGATGGATCAGCAACACAGTCAGCTGAAGTTGATAGCGCCAGATCGACAGGCACACCACAGCAGACAAGTGCGGGACTGGCAGGGCAGGCAAAAGGCGGAAAGAGGAGGCAACAACGTGATAATTTGGAGAAAGGGAGGACAGGTATCAATAATGGACAGGAGGAGATGAGTGGTGACGCCATGGAGGTTGACGAGGGCTATCTTTGCCACGTCAGCATCAAGTGTGAAGAGAGCAACAAGGGGGACAATTTTGCTGCTGAACTCAATGAAAATCCAGGCCACGGTCCGTGGCTATGTCCATTAGATGCGGAATTCTTGAGTGCTGTTCATGAATGGGTTGGCGCTATCTCCTGCGGGGCAGCTGGGTAACAAGCACAACCCACTTCTGCATCTCCCCACTTCTCTTGGTGTCCTGTGTCGCCAGCTTGTGCGTTCTCTAGAGGATCCTTCCCCACTCCTCCCCAAAACCTCTTCTTCTTTCTCTTTATTTTCTACTTCTCTAGATCACCGCAAACTTGCCCCCACAAGGAGCCTATTATGAATCCTCCTTGAAAGGCAAGGCACCATCGTCTTTCTCAATGGTTTAGATTGGTTTTGTTTCTTTGCTTGCTTTGGTTGTTTTGTTTCTTTGCTTGGTTTGGTTTTGTTTCTTTGTTTCTTTTTTTCTTTGTTCGCCTTCGCATTTGTTTGTTCTTTTGCTTTGGGTTTCGGACTCGGTGCTGGGTGTTCGGGGTTGGGACAGCTTGGGTTAGATCGGGGTCGTTTCCTTGCTTGCTTTGGTTGTTTTGTTTCTTTGTTACTTTTTTTCTTCTTTTTTTAACTAAGCTATATTCTTCTCTCAATATACCTCCCACTACCTAACTAACTAGGAATCATACACACCTTGATCTACCCTCCAGCAGCAAGCCACACTAAGGGTTATGGGTTGAGCCTATCCCGTTAGGGCTGAACCTAACCCCTGGCAACGGGTGGCATTCCCCACCAACCAACCAGGACCCGCTCGCCCATTGTGTTTGTTCAGACCATTGTCATCATGGATGTTATTTTCAAGGTATCTCATGTGTTCAATGAGAACTTCAATCTTAAGTAGAATATACGAACATCTAGAATCTAGATACAGGGGTATACTATTACATATTATTATATATATACATATATCGTCAAACAGAGCTGACCGGTAAACCATGGGCAGAGAGGGAGAACAGGACAACAAACGAGGGGCTGTGACAAACTGTTTCGTTGAAGTTTCACCAACTCATCATCGTCAAACAGATAAACCGTAGGATATATAATAAAATAATATGCAAACCGTGAAAAAAGCCACAACAAGGAAAGAAAGAACACAACCGTACTGGAAAAGGCAAAAGACCGGTTTCAGAATGCTTCATTCATGCTCTCTGCTATTTTCTTATTTTGCTTCACAAATCAAGGTAAAAGACTGTTTTCAGAATGCTTCATTCATGCTCTCTGCTATTTTCTTTTTTTGCTTCACAAATTGTGCTCCTTTAGTTAATAGGTATGTGCCGGACCCAGACATCCAGACACCGGACAGCAGGCCCGGACCCGTGTCTGGATTAATCCGGACGTCCGGTAAACCGGACATCGATCCGGACAACCGGACATACGGGCCGGACGGTCCGGTTATGAAAGAACATGTCCGGATGTCCGAATATATATACATATATATGTTGTCCTCTTCTCTCTCTCTGCCTACGGTTTACCGGGCAGTTCTGTTTGTGACGATATATATATATATATTTGTGACGATATATATATATATAAAAGAGGCTACTGTAGTTGTGTAACTTGTGTTATCCGACTTATCTTGAACACACTCACATACACACACAGTGCCGTGCACAGACACAGCTGCAAGAACAATGGAAGGGGTACCCCAAGGACAACCAAAAGCTGTCTAATAATTATAAAATTGCCTTAATATATGTTGGACTGTGACTGTCTCATCTCAAATGCTCTCTTTGTGTGCAATATGACAAAGACCGCTTTGATTCTGAATCTATTCATCTGGGTGGAATTGGGACTGTCGGGGGGGAGATCACATGCAGACACACACACACACACACACAACCAGTTCTGCTTGGCCCGCTGAAGCTCACCCAAGATTGCAAGTACAGGCCCTTCAGGGCTGGTCCGGTTGGCCCGACGGTCCACCAAAAACTGCGCCAACAATTTTCGGGGGTCCACCAGGCACTGGAAAATTGCATGGGGACCCCAATTTTTTTTTCCGAATTTCTCAGAATGGGGCCCAACCGGACACCTCAAACCGGACACCGGATCCGGACATCCAGACCGGACCGTCTGGATCCCGATCCGGATGTCCGGTTGACAACCATGATATATATGCATGTATGTTCAGTTGCTAGTGACCTCTCTTTAGAAGACCGTATCAAGTCTTGGACATGATAACAGAGATTGGGATAAACTGCAGTGGGGGCTCTCACAGAGGTGCCAGACTCAAGTACCAGTGGCATGACTGCAGGGAAAGAAACCTCCTTGCATGCATCCTGTGCTTTGTTCATGATTCTGAGATTGTTGCATACTCTTTCATGGCAAAGGAGATGTGTGTGTGTGTGTGTGTGTGTGTGTGTGTGTGTGTGTGNGAGAGAGAGAGAGAGAGAGAGAGAGAGAGAGAGAGAGAGAGAGAGAGAGAGAGAAGAAAAGAAGAGGACAATTTAGCTTCACTGAAGAGGAAAAAGAAAAAAGAAGAAAAAGAACAGCTTGACTGAATTAAGAAGAGCTCAGGATCGATACAGACAAAAAAAAAAGAAAAAAAAAAAAGGCATGGCGCCTGTGTATGGAGGAGAGAGAGATCCCTTTTTTTTGTTTTTAATTAAGAAGAAAGCAGAAGAGCTTAGAAGATTCTTTAAACCACCGCCAGTACATTGCCCAGGCAAACTTGAGAATCGAAATCGAGCCAACTTGAAAATTTTGGAGGCTCGGGGCTACGGACCAAACGGCCACCGGTGCCGGCAAAAAGAAAAGAAAATGAGTCACTCTGGTGTTTCGGCCAAGCTTGTGCACAGGGCGAATCCGCGTCGGCAAAAAGAGACTCGGATGTACTGGGTGGTGGGCAAAAAGAGGCTCAGATGTACTGGGGGTGGCGGGCATGTGTTGTAAGAAAAGACGAGAGCTTAGAAGACTCTTTAAACCACCGCCAGCACATCGCCCAGGCAAACTTGAGAATCGAAATCGAGCCAACTCGAAAATTTCAGAGGCTCAGGGCTACGGACCGAAATGGCCGCAGGAGCCAGCAAAACGAAAAGAAAAGAGAGCAGACCGAGCTTCGATCTATACGTGGGGACCGTCGTGCCCTGGGTAGTGGGCCTGTGTTGTTCATCATTCTCAGATTATTGTGTAGCCTCAGGTAAAGGAGTTGTAAAACAGGGGGGAAAAAGAAAATGAAATATTATCATTGATTCATTTAATTTCATTATTATGATGTGTCTCTTTTTACAAGTTTTTATCATTAACAAGTTAGATTACCTGCATAGTCTAAGGCAAAGGAGTTGAGAAAAGAAAGAGAAATAAAAGAAGGTGCAAGGAATCAGCCAATTGGAACTCCACAATTTCAAGTCACCGAACTGAAACCAGAATGGCAAAGTCAACAGCATACCAAATCAAGAACGAGCTGAACATTGAAGGCTCTGGTCTTGACAATGAAAGCCGTCTTTGTGCCTCCAGCAGTCAATGCAACAACACTGTAGTAGCCCTTATATGATGTGGCACAATGGCTGCCTATGCTGCTCTCCTGCCTCAACCTGCAGATGCTAGCCTACCACCTCTTACACTCTCTCCACACTCTTGACCTGGGTGCTGCTGAAGAGTCCGATCACATAGGTGCTCATCAGAGAACACTAGGTAATTTTCTGTTCGCTCCTGCTGCTTTCCTCCTCCTCCCTTCTCTACCCCGACCTTCTCGCCACTGTTTCCCCTAGCTCAAAGCTGCCCTCAGCTATGGCAGGCTTGCTTGGCAGTCTGCTGCATTGCTGCCTCCTTCCTTGTGCAGGCACATACCTCCTGCAGTCTGCCAGTGCTTGCGCCCGATAGCGCCTGCTGCTGAATGTGTTTCACTCCCAGGCGTGCTCTGTTTTGTCTCACATTCGGCTGGGATCTGGGCCTCCTCGGGTAGGCAGTCCATAAGCCTGGGGTCTTGGTACCAGCACAAGTAACTCCGGACCATCATCCCGGCTGGGTAATCGCCTGGGCTGTCCTTAGATTGGGGCACAACATTTCTCAGGCACTTCCTTCACTTAGGCCTGGCCTGCACTTTGCTTGTGCGGCGTTTTCTGTGGCCCACGGAGGCCTAGATCCTCACATTCCTTCCCCCCCTAGGTTCGAAAGTCCTCTGAAAACCCTTATGCTTGTCGTTGGCCGCTCGGGGCGCAGACTTGATCAATCCTTCCCTCGTGAACCACCTGTCTTCGCTTGGATCGACATTATGTCTGACATGGACTTGAAACTGAAACAGAGGCTTTCGTGGTCTTCCTCGGCGTGGTGGTTTGGGCGCAGGCATCAGACTGTGCACCACAATTCAGTCAACATCAACACAGTCGCTCATTGTTTGAGGCACCATGCAACGGAGAAAAGGGAAACTGATCGCTGTTTGCAAAAGGCAAGAGTTTCGATGCATGAAATACTGGGTAATTACAAAGCTGAGGAACAACATCCATCACATAGGTGGGGCTGTCAGAATCAACTCCATGGTCTGTAATACTGCGGCATCGGCTTTCGTGATATGTCCTCTTCTAGCATCAACTCAGATGACTTAGACCACCAGTGCCTCTGAGCCTCTCTTTCCAGACACGGATTTTTGCACTGCGCACCAATGAGAGTCGAATCACCAGTGGCGCACAAGGCTGGTGCCGCCAGTCATTTTGGTCCGGTAGCACTGTAGCTCCGAATTCTTTAGATTGGGCCGATTTCGACTCCTAAGTTGCATTGGTGTTCAACTGGTGGCTTAACCCATGCCAAATCGCCAACCTCGACACTCGTCCTCCTTCCCTGTCCTGCCACCTACTTGCATGTCTCTACGCTGCACATGTCCCTCCTGAGCCTCCTCCGCCGAAACTAATCTTCAAGAATAGAAGTCCAACAGGAATCCAGAGTGCAGAAACAAAAATAGTAAACACGAACTTACAAAGAGAGAGAGAGAGAGAGAGAGAGAGAGAGAGAGAGAGAGAGAGAGAGAGAGAGAGAGAGAGAGAGAGAGAGAGAGAGAGAGAGAGAGAGAGAGAGAGAGAGAGAGAGAGAGAGAGAGAGAGAGAGAGAGAGAGAGAGAGAGAGCCGGACTGGGTGATTTGGCTCCTCCTCATTGTCGATGTGCTGCCTCCTCATGGCCTGAGATGAAGTGCTGCCACCTTCATCAACAAGATGGCAGCAACTTGGAATGGCGATGGTGTGATGACTTCTGACAGGCGATGGCTCGGCAAGGCTGACGGACGGTCGACAACCACATGGCAGCGGGAGAGGTCGACAACAGCACAGCAGCGGGAAACTTGCGAAGCGCTAAAGCAGGATGGATTCGGAAAATGAACCCATCCCGCGCTAAAGCAGGATGGATTCGAAAAATGAACCCATCCCGGTCAGGCAGCCTTAGCGGCCAGGTTCAACCAGGCGTTTTCACATCCAGTCAGCAGCCTGGTGGTCCTGCATGCCACCAGGTGCTTTCGGAAAAATGATGATGATGATGATGATGATGATTGGGATAATGGAATGATGATGATGATTGGGATAATGGAATGATGATGATGATTGGGATAATGGAATGATGATGATGATGATGATTGGGATAATGGAATGATGATGATGATGATGATGATGATGATGATGATGATGATGATGGTGATAATGATAAGGATGATGACTCAATTGCGCGGTCCAGCTTGAGCTGTGGGGGAACGACGATGATTCCACCATTGCACGGTCGGGGCCAAGTTGTGGTGGGATGATGAAAATGATGATGATGATTTCTCGATCGATGGTGATGATGATTCTTCCATCGATTTTATCATTTCTTTTTCAATGACTAATCTTTTGCAATATTAATTTTTTACAGATTTTATTTTCCATTCTTTTCTGCCCTGCGGTTCCTGTTGCAGTGGGATTATCAGAGCAAGCACCTCTGATGGTGATGAGTATGTTAACGCCGTTTCATCGTACAAATGGCCAATCCCTCATCGGGGACAAGCAACAAGAGGTGACGGAAACACGACCAGGTGGACAGGCATGTTCACACCTGCACAGGTCAGCTTCTTTTTTTTTGAGGGTGCACCCACCTCCCTGCCCTGTCAATGTTTCATCCAAAGGTTAAAAATGAAGTAAGTGAACTTCACACAAAGGTTAAAAATGAAATTAGTAAAATAAAAGCAGTGTCTTAAATTTCTAATACTGATGCTGCTGACTTACTATGGCCACAGGCACTTCACTGTGGCGTCCACTTCCGCAAGGTGCAGAATGTGTATCTACCATCTTCGCTGGAATAGAACGCACGGTCGTTGTCACTGTACCTAGACTGAAAGTTGCCCCAAATACAGCTGTAATGATCGTATGTTCTATACTCGGGGGAATACGGCTCGCACCTACCTGGTGGCTGAATGACACACGTATATATCTGTCTGTTCATAAACTGATCATGAGACCGAATGCTATTGGGAAACATAACGACACTGGCAAACTTTTTGCAACGGATTTGTCTACGCCAAGTTTTCGCTAATTAAACCACTGCTACCTTTCACAGGCAAAGTTTTACAACGGATTTGTCTACCACCACATTCCCGGGGGGCTCAACCTCCCAGTACTCTTTGGCTGGTGGCGCCAGCCAAGAAGAAAAGACATGAGTGCCGCGTCTGTTCGTTTTGAACTTGTCGCACAGGACAAATCCGCCGCAGGAAAACACGGCTCGGTGGTGGTGGTGGTGGTTTAATAGCGGAAAACAGGCACTGGAAACCTTGCAAACCAGAACCCGGCCAGGAAGAAAAAACGCTGCCGTGGAGCCCAACAGGTGCCACGAACTGTGGTGTGCCACGTCCCACCAGTGCTGTGAAGCCCTGCCATGCAGCCCAAAAACATCTCGGCCTGCCTGGCCCGAAAGCATTTGGGCAGTGAGGCCAGAGCAAATGTACCACCCAAGCACCCGCTTTTGGGCACGACGTGGCCCACAGCACAGCCCAGTGTGTCAGTGTATGTGAGAGAGAGAGGGTTATATTGGGAGAGATGGAGACGGGGAGCGAGAGTGTGATGCTGCACATGCGCTCAAAAGAGAGAGAGAGAGAGAGAGAGAGAGAGAGAGAGAGAGAGAGAGAGTGAGAGAAGGTTATATTGGGAGAGATGGAGACGGGGAGCGACATGCGCTCAAAAGAGAGAGAGAGAGAGAGAGAGAGAGAGAGAGAGAGAGAGAGAGAGAGAGAGAGAGAGAGAGGCCATGCAGGAACACTCGGCCAGAGTAAATCACTGCATTGGCACCTGATTCAGGCACATGCAGTGGCACACAGCATGGCGTGGGTGTCTGGGTGTGTTGTTGTGTTGGTGTGTGTGTGTCGGTGGGTGTCTGTGTGTGTGTGTGATGATGTGTGTGGAAACACATGTCGTACATCGTCAGCACAGAGAACAACACAAAAACCGTGCAACATATCGACACAGTACTTCAGAAGGAAACACGTATCTGAGTGAGTCAGCTCAATAGACAATCTTCGAAGTAGCACTGCAAGTCCACTAGACATACGAAAGACAGAAAAAGATACAAGCACAAGACTGAAAGGCAGACGAACAATCCGGGGAAGCAGGGCACGAAAGATAGAGAACCAAGGAACTTAGGCCGAGCTACTCTTCTCTGTATCGTTCCAATTCTCCACCCCTATACCCCCCTATGTCCCCCTATACACCCCACCCCCAACCCCCCCATCCCCAAAAGTTTCTCAGCGGATTTGGGCTGTACTCAGCAAGCGCAGTACAGCTTCCAACTCAGATCTGAAAAAAAAATAGTGGATGGTTGTTTTCCGACTGGTCGGCAGACCGCCGACCGGTCGGCCCTACTGGTCGGCTGCAATACGGTTGCGGTCAGGGTCGGCGGTCGGCAGGGATGCAACCATGACGTTAATATTAAATATTTCGATCATTTCGCAGGGCGAAGCTAATCTTCTCTGTATCATTCCAATGTTAACGGATGTCCCAAAGAACTGGAAATATTTTTTAATGGTGTCAAGTTGTCAACTTTGCAATTTTTTCATCTGAATTAAAGTGAATTTGGAATTTCTGGCCCAATTAATGATTTCTGTCTATCTCAGGCGCCTAGTTTCATAAGACATCATGCATGGCCAAAAATGGGGAAAAAAGGAGTGCTCAAATTGAATTGTCCGTCCTCCATGATTTGACATTCTAACGTTGTCTGCCTTTCTTTGCTCCTTGTTCATGACATCATGAAGAGACTCTCAATGAAAACAATGAATGGCATTTCCAATTTTCCACTGATTGCTTTCTGATTCGGTGGAATCTGTACTTGTCTTTTGTTCTTTGACACTCCATGATTTGGCTTTTTGTTGAAAATGTGCAGGTTGCTGCTTTCCTTGAACGTGCCAGGTCAGTTCAATACGTGCCCACACGTTTTTCAAGTTTCAGTTCTTTGAATTAATTTCTTTGAAATTCTGTCATGATTCTTTATCTTTCTTTGTGGCACTTTCCTAGCAAACCTAAGCCAAGCTGAACACTCCTATGCACATGCAAAGCAACCGCCGCTCTGGAGAAGCTCAAGTACAAGCACAAGCACAAGCACAAGCACAAGCACAAGCACAAGCACAAGCACAAGCACAAGCACAACAACAACAACAACAACAACAACAATAAACTTTCTTGACCGGCGCCTGTACAGCGACCAGGCAAATAGTAGAAATGACAAGGCAACAATCATACCAGCACAAGGATGGAGAATGTTGAAGTCTCTTGATGATTAAACCACCAGCCCAACGGCAGCGGAACTTTACATTGTACTCGTTTACGAGTACCGGGCCAAAATCTATGGTGTCGAGGCCTGGTAGAGGTCCGGTGGGAGAGGGTTACTGCTAGCCTACTACCCTTCGTTTTACCAAAGGCCTGCTCTGTAGACTTCAGGCTTTTGGCAAAATGCGTTTTTTGCTTCGTTAATTTAGGTCCGGTGGGAAAGGGCTACTACTAGCCTACTACTGTTTAACAGTAGTCCCCTTCTCGCGTCTCGCAACAATTAACGCAACAGCAACAATCGTTCTCTGCTATCGCGCATGTCTCTCTACCAGCAACTAGGATCGTCTACCTGGTTGAATGCTTGATCGCACAGTACGCCAATGTACAACACTACAGAGTACAATTCTTCTCCCACAGATGCCTGAGCCAAGAATGTCCCATGCTGGAGCTCATCCTTGTCATCACTACGTGCATCCCTTCACATAGCTCGTACTGCCAACAGCCTTCCCCGTCCTCCACAGATGCCTTTTCCTTGCGCGACCGGCCAAACTCAGCACTGAAGCGGCCCGGTGCCAATGCACTGTCCGGATACCTAGTGCTGCCCCCGACCTCTACCTTTCTAGCCAGGCCAGGGTACCGACCAGGCTGCCTGGGCCTGCCTCTGGATTCCTCTGGGGCTCTATCGGGATCCAGGCCACGGGTACGGGCGGCAGCCTGGCCATCTCAGGCCAACAAAAGTGAAGGCCGAGGTGCTGCCCGCCTTTTTCTGGTACTCTGTGGACCTACCTGCACACAGCCTGCCGAGGCATTGCTATCTCGCACACACCGCGACTGCAAGCCTGCAACTGAATAACTGAGGACTTCTTCTTTTCTACACACGTCTTTTTATCAGCCGTGGTTGGTCACAGCTTTACCGAGCCTCGCTATTGTGCCCATAACGCTGGATAATAAGTTCTCCCAGAAGCATCATCATGGTGCAAGCACCCCAGTCAAAATCAAGCTCTGAGTTGCTGCCGTTGTGGAGGTGGTTTTGTGTTCAAAGCACGGCTTTCGCTGGTAGGGCATTTTGATTGGTTGGGAACTTTGCGGGGGCGGCTCCCGGGGGACCCAGAAGAAGCTCAAACGAAAAATGAAAGAAAATTCCCCGTACCATGGGATGGTACGGGGCTAATCTGCCTTGAAGAAACACATCTAGCCAATAGCGAACAATATCAAAAGGTTGAGCTAGTATAGAGGAAGTTAAAAACCATACTATGGTAGCTTACTGGGCTCACGCAACCCCTCACGGATGCATGACGATCTACCGTGGACCCACCTACCCGCTCAACCAGATAAGAGAACCACCCCGTTCAGCTCACCCCTCAACATTTTCAGGCCTTGTTCTTCTGGCTTGGCAACTGATATTGGCCATTGGATAAGAAGTATTAAGAACGCAGACACGGAAGAAGCTTAAGAGGAGGAAGAGGAAGAAGTGCAGAAAATTGAAAAGAAAAGAAAAGAAAAAAAAAAGCAAAGCACTTCGGGAACTTATTCACACATGGAAGAGAAATTTCCCAGAAAAGTTGAGAAAACAGGATTGGTCCAAAAAAAGGCGGGACGAGGTTCTCGAAGACAACCCTTCTTCAGCAACCCCAGAAAACAGGATTCGTCTGAAGAGGTGGGACGAGAATGGATAAAACCGCCGCGCTTACCGAGACGGAAATGAAATGGGGGCACTGGCTAGAACGAGGAGTATGGAAGATCCAACACTTACGGAACAAATTTAAGAACGATGGGAGATGAGAAAAAAGAAGGAACTAAGCGAAGACCTGAAAGGGTGCCGCAGCTTAAGGAAAAGAAACCCAAGGTCAGATCGTCGAAGCAATGCCAATAGAACGGCGTCACCTACTAAAGACAGAGCAGTGATGGCGCCAGCGGAACTGGGAAGCAAGGAAATATCAGTGAGAAGTCCAAGAAAGTTTCGCGCATATTAAAGCACATCTTGTACAAGGTTAAAAACGCTAAGGGGGTGCAGGATCTAACCCTTTCAAGGGCCTATCAATTCTCCCATAAACAGCAAGGGTCGGTTACGCTGGCTGTGTTTACCTCTTTCCCAATTACCTCCTTCACGCAAGGCCTCCCATCTATCATAAATAAGGACGTGGAAAGAACAGTCCTAAACCGTTTTGTTCTCCGAAAAGTAAAGAGTGTTGGGATCTTGGCCAAAAACAATCTTCAGAGTAGATACGGCGATTCAAGACTTGGAATTTGATCCAGCAGAATGGGCTTGAACACCAGATAGGGGCCTGTCCCCAGGTGCTAGCGGTGTCTGTTCCCATCGGCATCGCTAGCACTAGAGGGGTCTGAGTTTTATCAAAAAAAAAAAAAAAAAAGAAACAGAAGGCTCAAAATGAAGGTCCCCATCCAGGAATACACAGTCAAACTGGGATACAACTTACTCCTCAAAACAAAGGATCCTGACCCAACGATCAAGAACAGATGGCAGAAGTTATTAGGTCAGGACGCTAGTCAGATCCCACAAATACCGTGGGAAAAAAATCAAATCAATCTGTCCGGTCAAAATCAGAAGCCTCCAATGGCTCATATCATATGTGGCCCTACCGGATAACCAGTGGCTGCATATCAGAAGAAGTAAGAACGACCCCAACTGCGGTATGTTCAGAAAATAAACCAGAAGTTATGTTACATTGCCTGATACGCTGTAGAGAGGCTACAAAATTCGGGGCGATGGCCTCGGAACTCTGGAATTCCCTCTTCTTGACTCCCTTCCCTGAACACCCCATCCAACTCCTATCTATGGACTAACATCCCAGCTCAATTCCACAAGACAGAGAAAGACAGAGAAAACGTGGTTCGGAATGATCAGAAAGGTAACGCTGTGGTCCATCTGGAAGGAAAGGTGCGGTAGAACCATAGAGAGACTCTCAACTCCAAAGCAGAAGGTATGGGCAGAGACAAGGACCTTGATTCAGGCAGAGATTCTGTGCAAGTGGCAAAAGACGAGACACTCCACGCCAGACGACGAAAAAGAGCAACAGAGAAGAATCTCGGCAAAATTCACTAAGGTGTGGCTCACAGGGGGCAAAGTAGCAGAGAGTAGCAGAGATAAATGACCTTCGCATACAGTGGAAAGACTGGCATAACTCAGAAGCAGGGTAGAGAAGACAGAGATCACAGCCAGCAGATGGACAAGATCCATCACAGGGCACGTAATATTGATGGGCAATTTCCGAAAGTGAATCCGCCGTAGCTTCTTTTACCTTTCTTGCTCTTTATTATTTTGCTGACAGGTTCATGACGTGGACCTGAGAGGGAAAGGTGGAAGTAAGGCAAGCTGACAGTCAATCCTCCACGAGGTCGGAGTAATCAATGCTGGTCAGGGGTCCTTCGGCCAGACGGAAGGAAGCGTGAGTGTGTGTCATGATGTAACATTGTATTCTGACTTGCCGGTGGAATAGGAACCGGACTGATGCTTCCCAGAATGGAAATGGAGCAAGGGCCATAAGGACCTGTTTCAGGCTGTTTGGGGGGGAAAAAAAAAAAAACTGGGTACAGTCACTACAGTGCCTAATTTTCCCCTCAGAACTTAGAAGTGCGAGAGTCTAGGCCTCGGCATAGGGCCCTGCAGCATGCACTTGCCCGCCCTAAGTGAAGGCGGGCCCCCTGAATCTCAATGCGCCCTGAACTCGACAAGTTTTGCAAATCTTGGTCGGCGCCAGACAGTTGCCACGCGCCAGTTAGTTGCATCCGCCTTGCTCGGGAGAGTCCGAAATATTTGTGAGCCTTCCATGCCCTTCCAGCAATGTGGTCGAAGCAGGGAGCATCCCACGTTTGAGCCTGGGGGAACGGGCGTGGCCGCAGACACTTGGGCCGAGACTGAAGCTAGTGGAAACTCGGCCTCACGTGGGAAAGGAAGGAAGCTCCTGCCACTTTCGATATAGGAAAGGGCAGGGCTCGGTGTGGGGGATCGGGCACTTGCATTCTGATGTGGCAGCGCTGCTAGAGCTAGCGCTCGCGGGCTGCTGAGCCAGTGCATGGCAAGCGTGCGCGCGCGCATGCGGTAAGCAGGGCGCTGCTGAGGGCAGAGCCATGGCCAAGCCCATGTAGCCGGGCTTGGGCTTGGACAGTCAGCGGGAGGTGGTGGTGGTCTTCGTGTAAGAGGGAGAAGACGTGGGTGATGAAGT
>BFEA01000274.1:2047195-2067929 GCA_003427395.1 Chara braunii
TCCTCTCTCTCACCGGAGCCCGCCGCTATACCTGTCTCTTATACACATCTAGATGTGTATAAGAGACAAGTCCTCTCTCTTCCTCACTCCCCATCTCATTATATTCCTTCATCCTCTCCCTCCCTTGATCCCCTCTTCCCCCCTCCCTTCCCCCTTTCCTTTCTTCCCTCCCCACCTTCAGCCTATCCTGCGTTCCTTTCTTCCATCCCTACCTCCTCCTACCCACCCGTCCTTTCTTTCCTCCCTACCTTGCTCCCACCCATTCCCCACTCCCTTTCATCCTTCTTTTCTTCCTCCCTCCCTCTCACCCTTCCTCCCTTCCCCGTTCCTCCATTGTTGCTTCTTCCTCCTTGCCCACGCTCGTTCTTCCTGTTCACTAACATGTCCTCCTCCTCCTCCTTGTTTTGCAATTGTCTGGCGCCCTCCAAAGCTACTTTGGCAGTGTGCCTTGCTGTACACTGTTGAGTGTGTACTAATCGTTTAATAGCAAGCGACTAATTTTTGTAAATTCACATCTCTTTTGTCGTGTCCTTCCTCCCCAGTGCTGCAGGTGGATACGACGCTTTACGATAGAAGGGTGCAGCTCCGAGAAACCGCAGCCGAGTTGCCCTGCTCCTCCGTCCTGGCTGGCGTGCCCTTCCACAGTGCAGTGCCAAGTGAGTGTCACCATCATCTGAGATACGGACGAGGGTAGGAGCATTAGCGTGAGGCCAACCTAGCTGGGTACGCTCGGCATCAGGTCCTTCATTGCTCGTTGACGGGAATCATAATCATGGCGATGGCGATGGAAGGAAAGTGAGGAGCTGGAGAGCCTTCCTCTGTATCGCGTGGGAGGTTTGCTGGGAACCGGGCCCAGCGTCCGTTGGAGTAAAAGATGGAGATGAAGACCAACATTCAGGCCATGGATTGAGAGACAAAGCAGAGAGAGGGAGGGCTGGGCAATGCACCTCATCTGGGATAACCTCCCACTCAAGGACAGGCTCCAAGTCTGCTGGGGGCTCGTTCGCATCTTTACAGTTTTTAGGTCTCCTTTATGTCTCCCGGCAGTGGTGCAAAGAAGTGCTTGACACGTTGTCCGGCCCGTTTGTTTTCCTGTGCCCTCCAGTTTTACCCTGCTATCTTTTCAAAGTCGCAGCGCGTGTACAGCCGCGACTCTCGGGGAGTACCAGAGCGCCGTTTCGCTGGATTTCCATCCAGGCAAAACGGGTCGCATGCGGCCCATTTTGCCCGGATGAATGTCCAACGAAACGGCGCCTGAGCACTTTCCAAAAGATGTGGCCGTAAATGAGCTGCATATTTGTTTTTCAAGCGGGGAAAGGTACTGGCGGTTTAATCTCTTCATCCATCTATTTCACATGCTTCTTTTTTTTTTCCCCAGGGTCAATCCATATTTCCCTGAACATGCGGATTAGCTCCAATCTTGCCGAAACTGATCTTTTTTCTTCGAAATTATGTTGCGGTCAGTGCCGGTCACCCACAAGAATGAGAGAGGTATTCTTGACCAAGGTCTTGTGTTTGAAAGCCTTCAGAACTTCTCGCCGTACTCATCCAGACAACAGAAGATGGCTGTTATAGCATCGTTCTTTACGCAGAGCCAGGGCGATGAATAGCATGCCTGGGGGATTTCCGTGTTTTTAACTCACGTTGAAAATTGAGCTTCGGATTCGAGGATTTCCAGATGCGTACTTCGGTACATCAGTCCGAAGATTTCTGCAGAGATATCATGATGTTTGGGCCAGATGGGTTACATGTTTTACGGACTGGAGAAGCTAGAGAAAGTATTGTGCGGATACTCGTCTTTTTTCCTTTTCCCTCTCTGACGCAGCCAGGTCCAGCTCTGTGAAGTCTGACGAGGTCTACCGGGTCTAAGTTGAGGCTGTAGCTATAGCTAATTCTACAACAAGGGAACTATAAATAGAGGTTAGGCTATATTCACGTCTCATCTTGAGGCAGAATCGACCCCTGAAGATGGCCGGGACGGCGACCGGCCGAAACGCGGCGTCGGGTCACGCCCGTTACGCGACGGTACTTTGAGTTTTCGTTTCTTGGTCGCGCGAGGTTCGCCGCTGGCACGTTGTTTTCGGTGGTTTTTCAAAAGCGCGCCACTTGTGCTCGGATTATTTTCCATCTTGTTTTCTTCTTGTGTCCTTGTGTCATGTCTGTTGTCTGTCTGTCCTTTTGTTTGGCCTTCGTGTTTCTTGTTTGTATGTCGTCCTTCACTATTCTTTTCGTCTTTGTAACACAAGTGTCTGTGCTCATGTGTTTATGGCTATGATGATAATCAAAATACAGTACTCCCTTATTACCGTCTTCCCCCGAACATAACGCACCCTAAAACTGAATGCATACAAGTTATATTTCCGGCCAGATACAGCCAAAATGAGGTTGCGTTGTGTTCGGGGGAAGACGGTAGATTTGCACAATCTTTGTAAATATAAACTCTGATTGCTTTTGCTATTTCCACTATTGTTTTGGGAAGACCAAAGGTGTGCTCTTTTGTTCAAAGGAACATCTCACTTTCCAGATTGCCATTAGTATTGCTACCATCTTCCCCCGAATATAACGCATATGTGCTGTACTCGAGTTTTTTTTTTGAAAAAATCAAATAGAACGCACATGCGTTGTATTAAACCATCAGGGCTGTTCGAATAGAACTCGTATGCGCTGTATTCGAATAGAAAGCAACCTATGTGTTGTATTCGTTTAACAACGCATATATGCGTTATGTTCGGGAAAAGACAGTAGCCTGCTATGTGTGAAGAGGTTGTGTTCAAACTTCAAAGGTTCCCTATGATGGCAGGAAGTACTTTGGCCGGCTGAATAGAAAATAACTGAATTTAACTCGATAATAATTCATTTAAAAATGGGGGGTCTGTAAACGCTGTCCATATATTGCGTTCCATCATTGCCAGATTTGTCTTCCATAGGAGACATTCTAGCAGACAATGCTCCAATGTCGCTCACTTGGTCGACTATAGTTAAACCACCAGTACCCCAGGGGGTCTTAGGCCCCCTCTAGGGAGGCTCTGATGCAACAAATGCATACGGATCTGCACGGCGCACAGATTCAGCCACCGCGTTAACGGCCTAAAAACGTCGAGGTGCTGGTCGTTTAAGCCGCCCATCGTGATCACCCTTGGCTAAGCTATACATTTCCATACCACCATGCATATGTACTTGTCCGGGACGGGTCACAAACGACTTTTTTTTTTTTTTTTTTTTTTTTTTGTGTTCATGGTCATTTCTCCACAGATATGCAGGGACTGCATTCTTTATCCGGGACGGGTCACAAACGACTTGGACTTCCCTTGGGATCGATCCATCCAAGTAATGTAAATGAACTTTTTGAATTTTTTTCCCGATAAAGCTGGATGCACACTCTAATCTTTCTTTTTTTTTTTTTTTTGAATTGGACATGCTGCAATCTATTCGTGGGCACACTCTAATCTTACGATGAGAGGGGACACCTTTGGCCGTGTTTTGTTAGAGCCCGGCCGGATCTATCTAATCCTGTTTGCTCCCCATGCTTTCGCACCTCAGCGTCGGAGGGGACAATGGACGAGAGTGGGGTACTCAAGACAGGCTCAGTTGGGACATTTGGAGTTGGGCCTGAGGACTCGGAGATTCAGAGTTGTTGTTGGGGTTGAGGGGACCACTTGAGGGACCACCCTGGATGGACGATCCCCCTTCACCGGTCCTCCTGGTTTTGGTCGTTATGGCCAAGCAACTGTATAAGTCACTGGTACTTGAACGGTTCGTGTGCAGGCTGTGAGCTCTCCCTCACCGGCGGCCTTTCTGGAGTGCAAGCGGCCGCGCGCGAGAATCGGTGACACACGGGGTTGCAAAGCGTCCAGGCTTTTTTTTCCAGAGAAGTGGTCTTTTTAAGAGTCTAGATCTGGCGAAGCACCCCCGCCTGCCCTCAATTTTCCCGTGGTGTGTGGGCCTGCTGCCCCATCTTCCTGACCCACTTCTCTGAGTAAGATCTTCACCACCGACAATGCTCGTATCTTGGATTCTGTTTGGATTTGTCCTCTGCCGCAATTGCCGTAGAAACTGAGTTTTGTTTGGATTTGTCCTCTGCCGCAATTGTCATAGAAACTGAGTTCTGAGCGGTTACAGTTTCGTGGACAAGACTTTCCAAAAATAAACAATAAAAGGCGAGATGACCCTACGACAACTAACGATATGCATCGACCGCTCGTTATCTATGTTTGAGAGCAATCCTATGCTATGAGAATCCATGAGGTGCAGCAACCGCGTGCGCGCTATTTATGGTTGGGAGTGGTTCGACAAACAGAATTCAGATTGGGACCAGAACTCGTCCCGGACGGAACGGGAAAAACTGGATTGCTCTTGGCACTTGCTCTCATGCCTCAGTCATGCAGCAGGCACAGGCTGAGTATAAGGAGGAGGAGCGGCTTCGGTTCAGACATTGCAGGATGGGACGGCATGGACCCTCTATTTTGCACTCTCTTCCCTCACCATGCGCTCCACCGCAAGAACTACTTTTTTTTTTTTTCTTCTGTTTTTCTTATCAGTTCTCGGTTTGTGCGTGTCGTCCTTCCACAGGGGCCATGAAGGTACCTGCGACAGAAAGAGAATATTCCGTAGTTTTGCTGTTTTTTGCTAGGCTACCAGAGTGGGCCGGGGTCACTTGCCCGGCCGGGTCAAAAACAATAAAAACAATAAAAATAAAAAATATATTTTTTTTTAATTGTATTTTTTTTTCCAAATTTGGTGCAGAATTTCGATGTGACCCTGAGGCAAAAGTTGTTCAGTTAATTTTTCTGCATAACATAGTTTTTTTTTCGGATTTTTTTGATTTTTTTTTTTTTTTTTTTGCTGGGACCTTCCCTGGTCTTTGCACGGGCTGGCCACGCGGGACCCGGGCGGCCCGGCTGGCAGCCTAGGTTTTTTGGCCGTGGTGTGTGGACCTGCAGGCAGTTTCCACCTTCAACTCTATTCTACTGATGATAGGTAGGGGGTGTTTTGTTACGTGGGTGGTTTTATGATTTTGAGGATGATTCTGGATCTGTCCTTGCAAAAGGCTTCTGCTTGCAAAAGTGGGTCAGCCCATGCTGGCTCCGGGCGATCACAGCACAATGCTCTTTTTTTTAATGGCTCCAATCTTATTTGTGGGCGAGTAACCTCCCCTAGCAGCTCGGTGCGGATGGCGCCAATCTTATTTGTGCAGAGCTGCACCTGGTGGGAAGTGGGCCCAGCGTCCCTTATCGAAGGCCCTTACATGCCCAGAGACAGGCAAATGATGGGGCTCGCTCCACTACTCAACATTCTACATCCACCTGGACTGCGCCCTTACATTTCGAGAATTTTCGACTGATCGAACTTTGTGAATGTATTGGGCCCGTCGACAGGCCCAGATGCATCCCGAATGGCGTGCAGTGGACCGAAGCCGGATGTGAAATGAGTGGTGGTAACAAGTGCCTTGGTGCTTTCCAGCTCCTGGATCGACGTTTCTTTTTTATTTTATTTAATTAAGGGTGACGGCGGCCTCGGGATAGCGTCGTGGAGCCGACCGGCCGCATGGAATTCAGAGATGCATTCCCATATTTTTTCATCTGGTTACAAACTCAGGTTTGTGTTTGATCAGTTCATAGGTGCACCAATGGAGCTACTCGGCCCGTTGGTCCTGGATCGGTGTTTTGAGGTGTGGGACAGCAACTTGTGGCCGGCGGTTCACATCCCCCTCGAGCAACGAAAACGTAACAAGTGGCGAATTGTGTGATGAAAACCTCCATCGAAAGGTGCGACGAAAACCTGTCTCAACTGGCGTATAGCTCGGTTGGTACAACTCCAAGCTGTTGAAGTACAGACCCGGTTTCGAACCCCAGCAGAAGCAGACAAGTAAAACACTGCAATACTGAACTACCTACAATCTTCCCCCGAATAGTACAGCGTACGGTCATTATAGCTGATGAATTTGGTGTATCTTTCAGTCGAAATTCAGCTATAATGACCGTACGCTGTATTATTCGAGGGAAGATTGTAGTGCTGGTCACGCCAAGTGTCGTCTTCTTTTTGTTTTATCAAATTCTTTCATCTTTCACGACCTACGTACCACAACTCCTAAGGCTATACCTTGGAGCCCTGTGACCTTTGGGAAAAAAAATACCTGGGGGGGGGAGGGAATTGCCGCAGACCAACTGGCCTATCTCATCTGGTAGGCCCATGAACTGTTGAACAGTTCAAATAGAGACCTAGGCCGAGGTTCAGAATCTGGATGTGTTTGTGAACAGGTGCAGAAAACCGATATCGATCCGCTTTTCTGCACCTCTGCCTTAGAACCCGTCCAGATTCAGGTGCTTAATCCGATCCTTTTTGCTAGTGGGACCTGGCCCCTGGGTTCGAATTCCGATATAATCAGATGTGCCTACCTGGGGCTGGTCGGTTCGAATTTGAAGATTATCAAAACGAAAAAGACATGTGAAGGGGTAGGGACTCACCATCATTTTCGCCCCTTTTTTCCCCTTTTTGCCCTTTGTGACTCTATTCCGCCCTTCCTCACGCTTTTTTCTCCCTTCCTCCCCCCCCCCCTTCTTCTTTTTGGGAGCCGAAAGCTGTCTTTCCCCTCTCGAATCAAAACCCCAAAGCACTCATGGAAGGCTGACAGCCCTTGATCGAGTCAGGGGTCAGGGCACACTATGGGCCTCGCCGCACTACTCCTCGAAAGTGGTTGTTTTCGGAGTGCAGCGTCGCCACACCAGCTCCCTTATTAGATCTGACAGATTGAATCTGGGAGCTGTCAGAATGTGGCTCCCCAGAGCACTCTCTGAAACCACAGCCTGCAAAGCTGCATTTTTGGGAGAGCTCCTCCAGACATCCACGTTTCATCCCAGATTTGGGAGAGGATCTCAAAGCGACAAAAAACAGACTTCGGTCAGACTGCTTCACACTGAATGTGTACGGATGTGGCAACTGTCATTTTCAGACTTGGAGAGCGTCAGAGCGGCGCGTTCGATAGCGAAGTGTGGCCAAAGAGGCCCGAGCGGAACTTCACATCAGGAGCACGCCCGGAAATGTTTTAGAACTCGTGAGTCGTGTGGCGAGGCCCTATCTCCGAGCCTCAGTACTCACCATGGGCCTCGCTCCACTACGTCTTTTTCTCTTTTTTCTTCTCAAAATTCATCCTCGCTCCACTACACAAACATTCGAGAAATGTATTTTTCAAGGTGGAAATTCCCCAAATAGATTGAAAATGTTGGTTCCCGGGTGGCGATACAGGGCAAATGGGTGTCAAATGTTGAGTAGTGGCGTCGAGGCCCCACATGTCTAACATGGGGGGGAATGCAATTTCCGTACCCCCCGCCCTTTGAGCATGCTCTCAGTACGAGATGCTTTGAATGCTTTCTTATGGTCTGCTGACGAGGGTCCAGACCCACCTGCAAGGTGATCCCATTTACCTGAATTATTAGCGCCTTGGCCGTAGATAATCACGGAGATCAAGGTTTGGATAAGGCCATACTCACACTAGGACTTTTTTTACTTGGCTGTGGACGCAATTGCGGTCAGATGCACCCTAGCTGGGCCGTAATTGCAGTCATATTCATCCAGAAAAGGCCTACCACCAGTATTTGGCCCAGCTATCGGGTGTGGGAGAAATAGATTAGACTCGGAAACGTTTCTAGTCAGATGAACTTGGTCGTTTCTGTAGTGACCCATACATTTCCTAAAATTGTGGCGTGTTAACAGGCCCTTTTAGGAAGTACTGGTGGTTTACGAAGAACTGGGGGTAAGTTGGGGTATGTGGGACCTCTTTGTCTGTCGCAATGGTTCTCTTGGACTGGGCCGCGCCTCAGAAACCAGCTCTTGGGCCTGGCTCCACTAACCAAATGTGCAAATTGAGAATTAATCTTCGCCTACAACATGGTTCGCCTACAACATCGGAAGATATACAACCTTCTTCTTCTCTTCGTTTTTATTCAACAAACCACACTATATTCTTCTCTCAATTTCACCTTTCAATACCCACCTACCAGTACTACGAAGCCTATACAGGGGACCCCTGCAAGCATAGCTACCTCTCACAAGTAAGGGAATGCATGCTGCCCCCCACCCTAATCGGTAGTAGGGTGGGGCCACCCATGGAGGGGGGGGGCAAAGACTGAGCAATTTTGCCAGTAGATGCGCCTCCCATCTACTTTCCGCAACCCCCATCGAGTAGCAGCAGTGGCTATGGCCACCACTCTCCCACACACCACACACAACCCACTCACGCTCACACTCACACACTTGTTGATCATAGACCCTACTACTACCGATCAGGGGTATCAAGCGGACTATCACAGTCTGTTGGCACTAAGGGCATACTCACACTAGGACTTTTTCACTTGGGCCCTTGTTGGAATGACAGCTGACATAAGGCACATCGGAGAAGGGACGCTGGACTGACCGGAGCTGCACTAGTGCTAGCGCCCAGCAGCCGGCCGACCGGCAAGGCCCGGTCGCCCCGGTGCAGCTAGCGCCTGGGAGGTGGTCCTCCCGGGCTGTTGGGCCTGTGCATCCACCTGATAGGGGCGCTTGGCTAATTGATAGCCACGTGGCACCTATTGATTGGAGCCATGAGTGCGCTGCGACGCGCGGACAGGGGTAGTGCTGGCCGAGTGGGTGATTTGATTCTTACGTGGAATAGTGGCTGTCTCTTATACACATCTAGATGTGTATAAGAGACAGACGCTGGACTGACCGGAGCTGCACTAGTGCTAGCGCCCAGCAGCCGGCCGACCGGCAAGGCCCGGTCGCCCCGGTGCAGCTAGCGCCTGGGAGGTGGTCCTCCCGGGCTGTTGGGCCTGTGCATCCACCTGATAGGGGCGCTTGGCTAATTGATAGCCACGTGGCACCTATTGATTGGAGCCATGAGTGCGCTGCGACGCGCGGACAGGGGTAGTGCTGGCCGAGTGGGTGATTTGATTCTTACGTGGAATAGTGGCGCAGCTTTTAGGTAAGTCATGGAGACGGTGGCGGAGCTTCAGCGGGGGGCCTATGATGGCTGTCTACCATGGAGATGGGATGTCTGCAGCTACAGGCGGTCGTGGGGGGTTTGTCGACTCAGATGCAGAAGGGGTTTGTGGTTGATGGGGGGGCGATCACACGGGTTGAGTGGTTGGACGCCCGCACTCAAGAAATGTTGGATCAACTTGGATGTCCTGTGGGAGCTGGAAGAGGGGCCGGATCCCCAGTTTGATGCCCATAGGGATTGGACACGGGTGGAGGCACGGATGGTAGTCTGCCAAGCTCTATTTCGGAAGGGACGTGACGTGCGCTACCGGATGGAGGATCGGTTGGAGATGGATGATACAGGGGTAGATGGGGGGCTACCTTTTGGTCATCTCGATGACACCGTGGGCTGGAGAGGGTTTTGTCACGGTGGGATGAATATGGGTTACTATGTGGGGCACCTGGCGGGAGACTTGGTAAAAGACTCTGTTTTGTGATGGCGACGGCAGGAGGTCGATCCTCCTTCGATCGTGTGCATAAGCGGTTAACAGGGACCCCCACTTTTCAGCCCTGGTTAACCCCTTCAACCCTGAAAAGTGCATTCGAGATCTTTTTTTTTTGTTTTTGAACTTTTTTCTGTTTTTTTTTTTTYTTTTGCCCTGTTTTATTTTTGGTCAAGGTCTGTGTGTGCCAAGTTTGGTGTTTGTTGGGGTCTTGGAGTCGACTGTTTTGGCTAGCGCTGAAAAATCCTGAAAAAATCCTGAAAACTGAAATGAGTGAATTTTGCATGAAAACACACTTTTGCCTTGCTGTTTTATAGGTTTGTAAAGTTTTACAGGCCAGCTCTGTTCAAATAATACCGGGACAATTGTCCCGCTTCTTGAGTCTATACAATACTACAGCCAAGTGTAGGAATATAGATGTAGTGTACACGGTCATAAACACACAAACGCAAAAACATTGCACAATTGCACAATTAGCTTTACAATACATGGGTACAGATTGGTGTAAATTGGATGACAAAAACTTCAAGTTGGGCTGGAGGTCAATCGTTCCCTCTCCGTGGGAAGTAATAGATGTCATCCGCTCCACAAGGAGATATGACAGTCACGGTGGAAAAGGGCATGACTTTGAGACGAGATACGCAAATTTTTACTACTACACCCTCACAATATAGCACGCATAGTATAACTTTCTCACACATCAGCGTATAGGGACGCTGGACCCGATTTCCAGCAGACAGGCTATTGTACAGGGATGCTGGACCCCATTTCCAGCAGGTGAAGCTCCCCACCAATAGATGGAGCCTTCAATGCTGGGACCCACTTAAGGGGGCTGCTGCTTCTTTTTTTTTTTTTTTTTTTTTTTTTTAAAAGGGGGCTGCTCTTATCACCTCGTTAACTGGGTTTCCCCACATATGAAGTTTTCTCAAAAAAAAGAGGACTTTTTCACTTATTTATGGACGTAATTGCGGTTAGTTACATCCAGGTCCGGCCGTAAATACGGTCAGATACATGTAAGATAGTCCTAAGTGCGCGGCAGGGGGTCATTGCATGCAGGGAGTAGTGGAGCGAGGCCCCTTATCTCTACCCGGTGAAAAAAATAAAGAAGATTTCCCCCATCGGCAATGCCTGCCCACCCCTCGTCACCGTGATGAGGGGCTGGTACAGCCTTGCTCTCGCACCCCCACAGCTGTGGTGCCACAGCTGTGGTCCCCACCTACCCCGTGGGCTGGGGAGAGATCCCGGGTTGGTTGGTGCTCCCCCTTACTATACATAGACTACCGCAGTGAGAGGATGAGATAGATGTGTACTACCAAGAAAGATGGAAGGAATAGATGAGAGAAGAATATAGCTTACGTTTGAAAGAAAGAAAAAAAGAGGAATCGGATGGATGGCCGTAAATTTTACTCCAGTAAGTTTTTCGTTTCTCCGTGTGCTGTGCTGTTGGTTGTCGATATTCTTTTTTTTTTTTTTTTTTTTCTAGTTGTCGATATTCCCGTCCCCCCATGCAAAAGAGCTGTGCACTGCACTCCGCGTTCTTCTTCTTTTTACTCCGCATTCCAACATGTGTTGTTAGGGAAAAAAAAAAAAAAAAAAAAAAAAAAAAAAAAAAAAAACACCGCGTTGCCCATGGCGTAGCGGGCGATCCGCCTCCCGCATTGCCGCGCGGCGGCCGTTCGAGCGGCACCGAGGCCGCTTGACTGCGACAGGCCCGCTCGCCGCTTGGCTTCCGCAGCGACGTTCTGTGCCACTGACTGCGGAAGGCCAGTCGCGGGAGTACCTGCTGGTGGAGTCCGACAAGGTTGACGGACTGAACGGACGGCAGGCAAGAAGCGAGGAGCGAAGAGAAGCGAAGAGGGGGGGGAGAGGAGAGGAGGGGAGAGGAGAGGAGAGGAGAGGAGCGGATAGCATCCAGGCAGGGAGCAAAGAAGAATTCTACACACACACTCAACGTATGGCGGGCAAGAAGCTAGGAAGACACAGAGAGAGAGAGAGAGAGAGAGAGAGAGAGAGAGAGAGAGAGAGAGAGAGAGAGAGAGAGAGAGAGAGAGAGAGAGAGTAGCAGCGAAGAGGAGCTGCAGATAACATCAACTTGCAGGCAGGGAGGAGACGAGAGTTCAAACACGTACCTAGACACACAGCGCTGTGTTCAGCAGACATAGTTGCTTGTCAATTGAAAAGGCAGCCAGTCTCTCTTGGCTGGTAGTGGTGTATACAACCGTGGAAGATCGGCAGGAGGCCAACTACCATTGTTCAAGCTGTCCAGCTGTCTTAACGGAGTGGAAAGGGGACGGGAGAGATTCGCTTTCGCTGGTTCGAGCCTCTCTTGTGGCTGGCTGGGTGCTTCGTCTTTGGCAGCTGCATGGGAGGCCATGCACGCACAGTGTGAGGTGTGTTTTTCCATAGCTTGTGCGGTGGACGGGATGGTGTGTGTGAGAGCTGGTCACTGAGAGACACGTGTCTCGGCCGACGTGGCTACAGTGAGGTGTTGCTGTCTATTGAAGATCTCAGACGACCGTGTCTCGGCCGACTCGGCATCACGAGCCAAACTGGAGGAGAGAGAAGAGGACCGTTCCCGTCAGCGGGAATCTTTGTCCCGCATCAGCGGACCTACGGGTGACCCCACCAGGCGACGGTTGGGCAGGTCGAGGGAGAGAGAAGGAGGTGGTTTGGACGATGCTCTCTCTCGCCGATCGGTCCCGCTTGTGAGCCGCCGTTCTGCCTCCCGGTCCCCTCGTCCTTCCTTGTCCCCCTCGCCTACTTCGGTCCGCAATGTCCATGGCAAGGTGGTGACCTTGCCTGTGCGAGGAGGAGGAGGAGGAGGAGGAGGAGGAGGAGGAGGAGGAGGAAGAGTAGGAGAAGGAGACGTTCTCTCGCAGAAGTTGACGCAGCTTGATCTAAACTGCCTGCTGGCAATTTCGACGTTAGAATCTACCCCCTCTCCTTCTGCTACTTCCGATTCTCCCACTTCTCCTCCTTCTGCTGCTGTCAATTCTCCCACTTCTCCTCCTTCTGCTGCTGTCAATTTTCCCGCTTGTCCTTTCGCTGCTGTCGATTCTCCAGCTTGTCCTCCTGCAGCTGTCGATTCTCCCGCTTGTCCTCCTGCCGCTGCTGCAGATTCTCCTACTTCTCCTCCTGCCGCTACTGCAGATTCTCCTACTTCTCCTCCTGCAGCTGTCGATTCTCCCGCTTGTCCTCCTGCCGCTGCTGCAGATTCTCCTACTTCTCCTCCCGCCGCTTCTTCTCCTGGCCCTCCTCTCTCTCACCGGAGCCCGCCGCTATACCTGTGCAAGAAGCTACGAGCAGCCATGGCGGCGAAACCTTCCGCTCCCTCCAGCAATGGGGCCTCAGGTAACAAGGCGCTTTTCAATAACTTCATCATCAATCGGTCGGTGGCTGCACATCCGTGGCATGATTTGGAAATCGGGCCCGGCGCGCCGTCGATCTTCAACGTCGTCATCGAGATCAGCAAGGGCAGTAAAGTTAAGTACGAGCTTGACAAGAAGACGGGTCTCATTAAGGTAGATCGGGTGTTGTATTCGTCGGTAGTTTACCCTCACAATTACGGCTTCATCCCACGGACGCTGTGCGAAGACGACGACCCTCTGGATGTGCTTGTCATTATGCAAGAACCGGTCATCCCAGGGTGTTTCCTTAGAGCCAAAGCCATAGGCTTGATGCCTATGATAGATCAAGGGGAGAAAGACGACAAGATCATAGCCGTCTGTGCGGACGACCCCGAGTTCCGTCATTACACGGACATCAGGGAGCTCGCTCCGCATCGATTAGCGGAAATCCGAAGGTTCTTTGAAGATTACAAGAAGAACGAGAACAAACAAGTTGCCGTCAACGATTTTCTGGACTCCGGAGAGGCGGTGAAGGCCGTCGCGGCGGCGCAGAATATGTATGCTGCTTGCGTTGTGGAAGGGCTCAGATCCTAATAAGAGAAGAGCAGAGAAGAGCCCCCTGCTTATTTGTCGAACGCGCTGCTCTGATCAGAACTTAACGACCTCCCCACCCTCTTTTTCTCCTCCCCCACCGCCCCCTGTCTCTTTCCTTCGCCAAGAACATGTTCCTCTTTCGTTCTCCTTCTCTCTCACACAAATGACGTACTCTTCCACGCAGAGATTTCTCTCTCAAGCACGCAGAGATTTCTCTCTCAAGCACACACCCATTCGTACACACAGAGTAGGATGGATGGATGGTGTAGGTTGGGTGGTGTAGTTCGACTATTTCTGCCTCTTGTCAAATTAATCCGAAAACATTGTCGCCTTCCCCCTCCCCCACCCCCGTGTCATGTTACCCCCTTAGTCTTTCTCTCTCTCTTCACGAGAGTCTTTTCCCTTTTCCCTTTCTTCGATTCTTTTTGTCGTTTTGTGGTTGATCATGTAATCTCGAAAAAGGTTGACGATTCTTTTTGTCGTTTTGTGGTTGACGATGTACAGTTTCGGGACTGAAGGACGGCCCTTGCGCGACAAGGGTGAAATCTCTCCAGGAGAAGAAGGGCTCCTACGATTCACGATTGATTGAGAGTTTGTCGTCTTTTTTTTTTTTTTTTTGATGATTTTCGAGCCTTCGAGCGTTTCTTGGTCCTCTTCTGGAAGAGTGTTTTTTTTTGTTTGTTTGTTTGTTTGTTTTGTGTGGAAGAGTTCAGTTTAGTGCTTAGTATAGACGGTTTTGCCGGGAGGATAAGCGATTTATTTTCTGTTGACGGCCGCCGAAAGATGGTGGCCTGGTCGGTGTAAGTCCTGTCTTTCATTCCAGATCTCGACGACAAGGTGGCGACGGAATACCTGGCAGGTCTGATGTACGAGGCCTCGGGGTGTTTTCCCTGCACGGAACATCAGCTATGGCGATGCTGGCTCCATAGTAGTGTGTCTTGCACAGTAAGGTGGGGGGAGGAGGCGGAGGAGGGGTTGGAGAGGAGAGGAGAAGGAGAAGGAGGAGGAGAGGCGAAGGAGGAGGAATGTTGTCTTTGCACGGCCTCTACGCGAAAGACCTGTTCTAATGATATGTATATGTGACGATAACATACAATTAATCAATAATTGAATAGAACATCTATGAATAGAATAATAAATAGGAGAATTTAATGAATTAATGAAGATATATCAAAAGACAACATATCTATGTAATTAACATGTATTTAATTAAATTAAATATTGGAGTGAATTTAGAGACATACATGTATATGCAATTCCACAGATGGCAGAGGTTGGTTGGTTGCCGGGTTGCTGTAAGATTCTTTAAGGATGGTGGCCTTTGATATATATATATATCAACCTCCTGATGAGTCGGTGAAACTCCGACGAAACAGTTTGTCACAGCCCCTCGTTTGTTGTCCTCTTCTCTCTCTCTGCCTACGGTTTACCGGGCAGTTCTGTTTGTGACGATATATATATCGTCACATATATATATAAGCTGGTAAATTGCATGCTTTTTTGGGGGGTAGAGAAACGGAACTTCTTCTGAGGTACAGCACAGCAGCTAGAGAGATGGTGGCTTTGTATGGTTGTGAATCTTAAACTGATTCTTCAAGGTTTGGTGGAGGTTTGGTGGTCGGGGGTTGGTGGAGGATTGGTGGCAGAGGATTGGTGGGTGGGTCAACCATAGTTGCAATTTGTCAAAGGTAAGCAAATAGAAAGGTTGGTTGGCCTACGTACCCCTCCTTCCCCCCGCCAAAAAAAAAAACAAATGGTGTGGGAATGTATATGGAACAGAATGGTGAAGGTTGGATGGTGGTAGTGCGAGAAGGGGTCAGGTATTGTTTGGAGGAAGGTTTGGGGGTCATGCTTTTCTGTTGATCAGTTGTTTTTCAGCTGCATAACTGTCCGTTGTGTTCAGGTGTGAGAGTATGATGTACACATGACCACCCCTGTTGAATGCGCATTGTGGTACAAGGGCCCAGGCTCGAATCTTTGTGGTATAAGGGCCCAGGTTCGAATCTTTGTGGTATCAGGGCCCAGGTTGGAATCTTCAGGCCTGCGCCCTGCGCATTCGGCCGGGCGGGTGTGGCCGGATGCAGGGTTGTGTGTACACCGGCAAGGCAAGAGGTCCAATGCTCGAAACAGAAGATACAGCCCCAAACTGTGGGATCCAGCCATTTGGGCTGCCGGATTGGAGGCTGTGCCCCTGGGTGTCACAGGGCACTGCTCCATGTGGGTTGTCGGAGAGTTGGGTTGTGCGGCGTCATGGGGGGATGGGGCGAGGGAAGGGGTGGGTTCAGTGGGGATAGTGAAGGTAAGGGATGCCAGGGTTCGCGGTTCTTCTAGCAGGGTTATGACCGTCTCCTCTGGCGGCAGGTGATGCCTCCAGGCAGGGCGCCTCGGGGATGTCGGGAACCTGAGTTCGAGAACGGTGCATCCCGGTGCTGGTGATCGGTAGTGCCGATCCCGGTCGATACCTCCCTGTGTGTGTGGTCGAGGCTGTGGGCTCTGTGCTTGAGTGTCCTGTGTGTGTGGGTGGGTTCACTGTGCCAATGGGAGGCTGAACTCGGTGCGTCCAGCCTCCTAGCGAACGTCCCGGATACCCCTCGCAACCCTTTAAAATAAATAAAGAAAGAAAGAAAGAAAAATAAAAAAAGCATAAAGAAAATTATGTCAAGTGACGGGGAGCTCTGGCTCCCCTCCCCTCTCTCTTCCCCCCCCCCCTTTCTTTCCATGGTGTGGGAATGAATATGGAACAGAATGGCAAAGGTTGGATGGCAGTCGTGCGAGGAGGGGTCATTCAATGTCTTGAGGGAGGTTTGGGGGTCATGCTTTATGTTGATCAGTTTCGGTAGTGGGAGGAGGGGTCATTCAATGTTTGGAGGGAGGTTTGGGGGTTATGCTTTTTGTTGATCTGTTGTCTTTCAGCTGCATAACTGTCTGCTGTCTGCTGTCTGTGTCAGGTGTAAGGGTATGTATGTGCCAAGTCATGGTGTGGGAATGTATATGGGACAGAATCGTGTGTTTTTTTGGGTGCGTGTTTATGATGTGCCTGGACCAGAGATGAGCATTTTTTCTTTTAAATGCCACTTCACCCAACCCACCCAAAATTTTCTTAGTACATGCCACCCTAAGAAAAAAAAGAAAAAAAAAGGTTTGAAGCTCATCCAACCCACCCAAGCATTTTTTTGAATTTTTACGCCCACGCCCAACCCACCCGCCACCCGTAAAAAAGGTTCACCCAGACCCACCCGCACCCACAACAAAATCATTGCCCGCCYGCACCCGGGATGTAGTATCTTTTCACCCGCAGCCGTCCGTGCCCGCTATTGTCTATCCCTTCGAACATTTACAGGCAATAGGATATTATAATGTGACATGACAAAATCAAACATGCTCACAGAGAGAGAGACAGAGAGAGAGAGAGAGAGGCATAGAGAGAGAGAGAGAGATGCCTCTGAGAGAGAGAGAGAGAGAGAGAGAGAGAGAGAGAGAGAGAGAGAGAGAGAGAGAGAGAGAGAGAGAGAGAGAGATCTATGCCTCTCTCTCTCTCTCTCTCTCTCACACACACACACACATTGGTCTCTCTCTCTCTCTCAGCGTGTGAAAAATTTGAAAGAAGGTTCCTGCTTTTTTTTTCAGGAGGACCTCGACTTTTTTTTTTTTCCAGGCAGGCCGACAGCGGGACTTGACGCTTCTTGCGTGCACCTTCGACTTTTTTATACGGGTGGACATTTCGTGCAGGGATTGGGGGGGGGTGGGGGTCCTCATGGGTTGTCCTAGGTCAGTGGGTCGGGTGATCCAGGCCTAGCACTCACCCACCTGTCACCCACCCACTCAGGTGACCCAGGCCTAATGTTGACCCACCTATCACCCACCCAGAATACCTGGCCTTGACCCGCCCTCATCCCACCCAGGTCACCTTATCAAGACCCGCACCTGACCCAATGTTCTCGTGGGTGGGGTGGGTGCAGGTGCGTGCGGGTCTGGGTACCCGGTGCTCATCTCTGGCCTCGACCAATGAAATCGTCCAGGTTGGACGGTGGGAGCAGAATGAGGTCCTAGTTGTTGTTTGCAGGGAGGTTTCCGTATCCATCCATGCACCCACACGCTCGCCTGCCCACCGACCACCCACATGCGTGAGCATGCCCACCCGCCCGCCTGCCCACACGCACACATGTGCTTGCTCACCCACCCACCCCACCCGTCCACTCTTGCGCGTGTGTCCACCCGCTGGCCCACCTGCCCATCCACAGCTCAGAGGGAGACAGGAACCACTCAGAAATAGAGGGGGCATGGTGTCAGGCGGCCACAAGCAGTGCGCCGCTTGAAATCTGGGGTTTTGGGTTTTAGGCTCAGAGAGAAGTCCGTGTTTTGACGGTGCTCCGGGTTGACCGGGCAGCAAAAATTAGGGGAGCTCAGGGCACCCCTGGTTTTTCGCGCGCTGAACTTTACGAGCAACCCTCAAAGACGACGAGATGAGTGGCCGCACTAGGCGCGACCGGGGCCGAAATGAAGCCTCACATTTTTGCTCATTTTAGTACCATAATTAAAGATGGGAAAAATGGATTACGACCAGTAGGGGAGAAGGGAAAAACATAATATCCCTTAATTTTTTTATATTTTACGGCATTTAATTCAAAGGGGAATACCCTTGTTATTTTATGTTCCCGGCAATGAAATTAAAAACATAGAAAAATATTAAAAATGGTAAAAGAGAAAAGAAACAAAAGGAATTCGGCCATTTATTTAAATTTTCTCGGAATTTAATTTTGGGGAACTTACCGTTAATTTACTATTTCCGACAGTAGAATTAAGGAAAGGAAAGAAAGATGAAAAATGATGAAAGGGACGGGAACCCATGACTATTGGGAGATTGGTCTAATTTCGCCTCGATTACCCGTCATCAGCTCTGACTCCGGATTGATCATTTTCCCCGGATTTTAACAAGTTAACACTACCGCCGATGGTCGAGGTTCCCTGCGACGCTTTCCCTGGTGTGCTTGATTACTAACATTACCGCACTTAAGATGTTCTGAGAGCAGGAGTCGCATAGACAGCATGGGGTGGTGCTGCCTTGGGTCGACTATGGTGTTTGGTTCGGTACGGATACGAGGGTCGTTACGGAGTGGCTACATCCTACGGTGTCTGATGGGCTTCAGGTACGGTATCTATCGCGGTATAGCGGCATTGTACGGTATTCGTCACGGGCCAGGCATGGTAAAGGTTCAGGCTGCTGCGGTTCAGATTGGTTATTCCAGGTTCGGCGTTGGTACAGTGACGGCACAGGCCTTTACTGTTCGTGGCAACTATTTCAGGTGCAATTAGTGGGTTGGCACATCAGCCAGCCCTTGAGGCTCGGTACAATCAATCTGGGTACGGTCACGGCGCAGGTACAGCTCGGGGCAGGCTCTGTACTATCACGGCACGTCTGCGTGGTACGGTATTCGGCATCAAGATGGCATGATGACTGGACAGGCTCCTATTCAGGTTCGAAATGGGTTCGGTATGATGCTGGTTCGGGGGAGGTACGGTGCGGCCACATTTGGTTCGGGGCTTGTACGGGGTTGACACGATATTGGCGACATGGTACGGTATCCTTCATTGTTTTGGTACGGCCGTTGGATCAGAACATGCACTTGCCCGATTTGGAACAGGTACGATGAGGGACGGACCACAATATAATTTGATCCTACAAGGTTGGTAAGATCTGAGTTTTCACTATTTTTGGTACACTTATTTCCGGCCTTGGTCACTGAGCTAACAATGGTAGCTGGTGAGGGTCATTGCAGTCTGGGGCTGTTATTTCGTGGTGCAATACTTGACTGCCGAGCCTAAACCGCGGCACCAACGGAAAAATCGCTGCTGAAGGGAAGTACCGCGGATCTGTGGGCTTGGTACCGCTGATACCAATGGGCCGCTGTCCTATTTCGAGCTGGGTACTCAGGCTCAGGAGGGCAGCGTACCTTATGGGTACCTGCAGTAAAGGCCACGGATATAGAAGAAGTAATGGGCCAGAGGGGGAGTATTTTTTTTCGGACGGGGGGCGGACTGCACAGTGAGCCGGGTGTACACCGCCCGCATCGGAGCTCACAGAGAGGATCAGGTTGGGCTGGGGTCGGAGCAGCGTTCCTGGCGTCTGCAGCTTGCTCCTTCATACAGCCCGAGTGGAAAAGAAGAGCGGGCAGGCGGCGGTGAGGAAGACAGTGTGCAAGGCGTACCCGCAAAACCTGGCTCAGCAAGGAAGCATCGGGGTGCAGACTGTTGCACGGGGGATGAGGAGAGAGGACTGAGGGATTGAATGGGAGGTGTGAACCCGATGTGTACAACGCCCAAACGGGTGGGCCTAGAAGGAGACTTGTCATCTGTAAGTGGACATGGCAAAGAGGGAAAAGGGGCTTGAGATTCGAGAATGAGACGAGATGGCCACTGTGATGAAATGAAACAGCCACTCCCGCAGCGATAAGCTGAGATAGCGATTGACGAGACAAAGAAGCCAGATAGCTGGCAAAACGGCCAGCCAATCGCGCTGGAAATAAGAACAACCAATACTGTTGTGAGAGAAAACAGCTAATTCGATGGCGAAATGAGCCATTCCCTTTGGAGAAGAAAACAGCGGAACGTGCGGGGAACCCAACCAGCCATTACAGCCGGTGCGCAGATCGACCGTACTTACCAGCGAAGAGGCCAGCTATACTCGCTGTAGGTTGACCGAGCCATTTCGCCGGGAGATGCTATCTGTTCTTGGCCCAGGTGAGGAAATTTTCGTCATTACAGCGGGGGGAATGTAACGCCCATACCTACCAATGATGAGGGCTTCATTATTGCAGCGGGGAAAATGTATCGCCCATGCTTACCAATGATGAGACTACCTACACTCGCTTGTGCGGGATCATGATCACACCCCTAATTATGTAAACAGTCATTCCCACTTGTGGTGGGAATAGCCATCGCGCCGGTGATGGGAACAACCATTCTGCTGACGGTGAGCACAACTATCTTTGCTGATGAGAACCGTCCTTCCTGCTGGTGATGAGGGCAGTTAATCCCGCATATGATGAGAACAGTTCTTCCTGCAGGTGATGAGGGTGGATAATCCCGCTGATGACGAGGAAAATCATTCCCGCTAGTGATGAGGGCATATATTTCCGCTGATGATGAAAACAATTGTTCTCGCTGATGATGAGGGCTACTACTTCAGAGGGAAACGAGATCATTCGTTCCAAGTGCGCACAGCGAAGCACTTGTGATGTCTGTTTGGGAGTGAACTCGGAGAGAGAGAGAGAGAGAGAGAGAGAGAGAGAGAGAGAGAGAGAGAGAGAGAGAGAGAGAGAGAGAGAGAGAGAGAGA
>BFEA01000275.1:0-29936 GCA_003427395.1 Chara braunii
AAAAGGGCTCGCCACAGAGACACAGAAAACAGACAAGAGAGAGGGAGAGAGTAAAAAAATAAGGATTCAGACAAAATGTATGTGACTGAGCAAGGTTACAAAAATATAATTATTTTTTTTTTTTTTCGGAACTCCACGACCCCCTTTGTGGCACGGACTTTTTTTTTTTTTTCCCGTTTCAGGTCCCTCATCTTAACCCCCCTTTTATGTTCGTTTCGCCCTGCACATCCACAACATCAATCCTTCCCGATAAACATGGACGTTCACTACCTCGGGCCAGCCCGACATCAAGGGTCACCATGTGCAACGAAATTGCCACGCAGTAGTCAACTCCCCGATGAGGGCAAGGTTGTAAAAAAAAAAAAAATCGGGGGAGTGGGGTGGGGCCCTGCGCATCCACAACATCAATCCTTCCCGATAAACATGGACGTTCACTACCGCGGGCCAGCCCGTCAACAAAGGCCACCATTTGCAACGAAATTGCCACGCAGTAGTCAACTCCCAGATGAGGGCAAGGTTGTAACAAAAAAGAATTGGGGGAGTGGGGTGGGGTCCTGCGCATCCACAACATCAATTCATCCCGATAAATATGGACGTAGACTACCGCGCGCCAGCCCAGCAACAAGGGCGACCATTTGCTACGAAATCTCCACGCAGTACTCAACTGCCAGATGAGGGCAATGTTCCAACAAAAAAAAAATCTCCAACATGGACGTGTTGGAATTATGTTGAACATATGTTGTTCAACAGTTGAAAACATGTGACCCGCATGTTCGCAAACAGTTTAGAACATGCAAACGCCCCGTAAAAACGATTGGGCCAACCATTTCACCCTCTTCATACATTGCACCCAACTTGTGTCCAAGTTGAAACCGTGATGAAAATTTGCGACAATTTTTCTGTTGTAAGCCATAAACTTAAAAGACAATCCAAAGTATAAAAACTATATATATATATATATATTATATACATCTAATAACAGGCTGGCACCCTAAGTTGGGAAGTTCAGTTAATAAATCAGGTATAAAAAAAAAGAAGGAAAACAAATGAAGAATATAATGTGAAGGTAACCTAGGCAGGCTGAACGTACACTAAGTTGGGGAGGTTCGGTCCTATGCCCATGATAACATAAAGAGACAAACAGTTAGTATAAAACTTCTTTATTTTTATTTTTTTTAAATACAAGGCAGGGTTGGACGTCTCCCTAAGTTGGGTAGGTCTGACTCTCTGCCTATGAAGAAAGAAAGTTGTAAAGTTTGTACTGAGTATTTATGGTTGTTTAAACTTTTCTTACAGAGGCTAAGCGTACCCCTAAGTTGGGGCGACTTAGTCATACGTCGTTTGTAACTTGTTTAGGCAGATCAGAAGTACCCTTAAGTTAGGGCAGTTTTATCCCATTGTCTTATTTATCTTAAACTGTGTAGGCTGGACCCCTAAGTTGGGACGGTCTAGCGATATGCCCTTTGTTGTTGATGTTATGTAGGTTGGACGTACCCTTAAGTTAGGGCGGTCTAACCATTCGTCGTTTTTGTTTGTTTAGGCAGGTTAGGCATGCCCCTAAGTTGGGGTAGTTTAGTCTTATGCTTCATGTCGTAAGTTAAACAGACGCCAAGCGTACCCCTGAGTTGGGGCGGTCTGGTCATATGCATAGTTTATGTTGGGTCAGGCATACCCCTAAGTTGGAGCCGTCTTGACATATATTTCAGTCATGTAAGTTGGGCGTACCCCTTAGTTGGGGCAGTCCTGTTGTAAGTACTCTATTTGTTTTGCCTAGGCAGGTCAGGCGTACCCCTAAGTTGGGGCAGTCTGATCCTATGTCATAGGAAATGGGGTTTATTGATGGTTATAATAATCGAGAGATTAATGAACTACTTGGTCAGAGCAAATGTGGAATTGAGAGAGATGTTGGTTATGTATGTTTGATTGAGGGACACTCATTTTGGGTCATCTCTTGATAGCGATAGTTGTTTAGATGCTCGCCGAGTGCTGAAGCCATAGATAGACTATAATGGATGATGAGAAGGGAAGATCGTAAAGACTATCTTCAAATTCTAACTATCAAGTAAGTGTCAGAAGTTGGTCCCAAGTACAATTGTACTTTGTCTTTGCATTTTCAGCTTCGTATAAATCTGGGCAGTCTCTTTTTCTTACGGGAAGCGCTACCGAATTTTTTACAAATCTGAAAAGAGTTAGTCATTTTCGAGGTAGTAAAAACTTTGAAAAGACATTTTTCCTATAGGAAGCGCTGCCGAGATTTAATGAAATTTGGCGAGTTAGGTTATTTTCTGCTAGGGAAAACTTTGGTAAGGTGATGCCAAAGTTCTCGATGACTTCTGAGGGAGTTAAGGTAAACATTAGTACAAGAGTTAGGCTCTGGAGTGGTGTTTACCCTCGTTCTATCTTGAACGTAGTATAAGGTCTGTTTAGGTGTGGACTGTGATGCAGGTCTACGAATTTGATTGAAGACTTGATTCGTCCATCCTGATCCTACGGAAGATCATTCTTCTATTATCTCTTGATAACAATTGGGTTTACGACGCAACTTTCCTGCTTCTGCATCTCAACCTAAGGTCTTGGCTCTTGTAGGTTTCTATGTTTTCTTGAGATTTTCACCCAAATTTCTTTCTAAGCAGCCATTTTTAAAAAACCAAGTACCTTTATTGAGGGTTGGTGAAAATTGGTTGGGGCTTGTATGCATAAGGCAGGGTGTGAGTCGCAGAAACGCAGTAAAGTTGACTCTCTTATTGTGTGTGATGTTTTTGTTTGAACTTTGTGTAATCGCATGTATGCATATAAAATCTTTGGATTAAGTCTGGTGATAGTTTGATTATTGTTTGAATGCGGATGGACAAGCTACACAATTGCTATGATAAGTGATTGTCTAATATCACACAAACTTATGTTTGATTGTTTAAACTACCCTTGTTCAATATAATTATAAAGGGAACCCTACAGTGGTTATGAAAAGTGATAGCCTCATATTTCATAACCCCTCATATACATATATTCCCACTTGCATATACGTATACATGGCACCTCGTGCGAGAGTTAAACAAACTATGTCTTGAGAGAAAAGAGAGATTTCATTTTACCTTTTGTTTTTTAGAGTTATTATGGTTGAACGTTGTAGTCTGTGCCGGCCATCAAAGTCAAACCCCTTGATTTCTCTCTAGGCCCTAAAAGATGGAGCTTGTCTCCAAGGCCACAAGAGGTGACTGCCACCACAGGCTGGAACCCGTGTAGCACTCACTCTCCGCAGGGTACAAACGAGGGTGTGGTGATCAACCGCCTTGGCGGTTGTCCAACGTCGAGAGATTAACCGCTCAAGGCGCGTGTCAGCCGACACTTGAGTGTCGAAACGTGACCCTCGGGACTATCGAGGATCGCGTGATTATGGGTACTACATAGTATTCCATCGTTGCGACTGCGTGCGTATGCTTGTATTGCTAGTCGATATGAGAAAGACCTAGCGTCTGCGCGGTTTTATCTTGAGTCTCGCTCGCGACGCCTAACCGATTTTCGTATTAAAAGGTTATGGGTCGGACACCGAAGGAACTAGGAGAGTTTTGTTTTTGTGCATGTATTTTAATTTTTAGCGTGGTGTAACGCGTGGTGAGTAGAATGCGTCCTAGTCGATCGACGACAAGTCATGCTTGGAACCTCAGCCCCCTAATGCGTCGATTCACGTGCGGGTTCGATTTTGGGGCGTTAACCACGTGTACCCCCTACGCTACAAGGAACGAGAAAAATGCCCTCGGTTGAGCCACCTCTGCGATTGCATATGAAAAGCCTCCACATATGGTTCGGTAGCTCGGTCGGGATACGCCCACCCAAGGGATAGTGACAACAAGGTAAGTTGTACCTCGTGTAACCCTATCTTGTCGTAGGGGTTCTCGAGAGGTATGGCTGGTGCACTTGGCCAGAGCGGCAAAACGCTCTACGACGCAGTCCTGCAAAATCTTGCATGACGCGGCCGAGAGGGTCCCCCTGCGGGACAGATGCGCTCAAAAACGAAAATAAGAAAAGAAAAACAAAAAAAAACAAAAAAAAACAGGAAGATTTTCAAGCCCGGCCGGGGACCCGGGCGTGTAAAATAAATAAATGAATAATATATATATATATATATACAAGCTTGTCAGGCCGAACGTACGGAGGCCCCTAAGCTAACCCCCGAACATTCAGGAGTTTGGGTCCCCGTACGGGGCCCGAACTTGAAGGGGTTTTGACTCCGCAAAAAACTATTTTGGCACCTAAATATAAATATGTTTTTCTGAATTGTTTTTTGTGAGTTCTTGGTAACTTAAGGTATCTCCCTCAGAATTTTGAAGTCATTCTGTTCAGCCAAAAACAAATGAAAAATCCTCAAAGATGATGGTGTCAAAAATTGTTTGCCCACTCATGAAAAAAATTATTATTTTTTCAAATTTTATTTGTAGATTCTCTATTATGTAATATACACATATATATAAATTTTCATGGTATTTATCACAGTAAAAAAGAAATAAAAAACCTCCAAAGATGACGGTGTCAAAAATGTGCTCGCTCACTCGGTAATTTCATTCTCGTTTTATTTTTTTTAATTTTTATTATTATTATTATTTATTTTTAATATTTAATTTTTATTTCAAATTTGGTAATGCATTTAGATATAACGTTGAGGCAAATGTTGTTTAGTTTATTGTTCTGCATAACATCTATTTGTTTCATAGTTTTTTTTTTTTTTTTTTTTTTTTTTTTTTTTTTTTTTTTTAAGGTTCACATTTTACCGAACGGCCCAACGCGTCGAGAAGGAGTGCCGAACGCTCGGGCGTTCGGCCCGTCCCGAACGCCAGTTACCTTATATATATAAACAGGGTAACAGGCATTCGGGACAGGTCGAACGCCCGAACGTATGGGCCCCTTTGGAGATGCGTTCGGTCGTTTGGCCTTAATGCGGAAAAAAAAAAAAAAAAAAAAAAAAACACTATGAAAAAAATATGTTATAAAAATAAATAAATTAAACAAGATTTGCCCAGGCATTACATCCAAATTCCTTACCAAATTTGAAATACAAATAAAATACGGAGAACAAATACTAATAATAAAAGTAACAAAAAATAAAAAGAGAATTAAATTTAGTGAGTGCGTGAGCACGTTTTCGCAACCGCCATATTTGGCAATTTTTCATTTTTTTAAAGCATATCTAAATGCCCTGAAAATTTATAGATGCGTACTACACATAATGCAAAACCAACTGAAAACGTTTTAAAAAATAATAAAATTGTTTAGACCCCGAACTAAAGTGAAAACAAAAAGTAAAAATTGAAGCAAAACGTGGGCGAGCATGTTTTGACACCGCCATCTTTGGAAATTTTTAATTCTTATTTGGCCGAGCCAAATGAAATCAAAATTTATAAGCATGTACCTCGTGTCATAAAGAACTCACAAAAAACAATTCAGAAAACAAAATTAATTTTTAGGTCCCGAAATATTTTTTGGCAGGGGCGGAACGCCGTCGGGTTCGGACCCTGTACGGAACCCTGAACGCCGGTATGTACGGAGGTCGGCCCAGGGACCTCCGTAGTTACGGGCTGGTCACGGTGACCATGTGTGTATATATATATATAGATATATATGTATGTGTGTGTGTGTGTGTGTGTCTTTCTATGCTCTCCCAAAGGACCCAAAATCCGGGCTCTTTTCATTTTTTTATAGTTGGTTGTTAAAGGAGGGAGGAAGGGGTATAGATTGTTTTTAAAGGGGCTACAGGGGTTTTAAGGGGGTTCCCTTAGTGTGATTTTGCTTTTTTATTTTTATTGCAATTCTACACAACATTAGGTTGTTTTCCCAGGCTCCCGGGCACACAACTTGTGCCCGGACACACGCTCGTGTGCCCAGCCAGGCATGACGCCCAGGCAGGGTTCCGGGCAGCCCCAGCAGGGAAAAAAAAAAAAAAAAAAAACCCAAAAAAACATATGTTGTGTAGAATTGCAATACAAACAACTTTTGGCCGAAGGTCACATCAGAATTCCTCACCAAATCAGAGATAAAAAAGAAAATAACAAAATCACACTAAAGGATCCCCTTTTAATTCGCCTTAGCCCCTTTAGAAACAATTTATACCCCCCTTTCCCCCCCTTGTCAGCGTACTCTCAAAAAATCAAAAGAACCCGGATTTGGGGTCCTCAGGGGGAGCGCAAAAAATTTTTTTTTTTTTTTTTTCTTTTTTTTTTGCATGCCCGGGTATCTCGCGTTACGTCCGGGCAGACCCGGTGTCGGAGGGCGAGGTGTCCCTGCCCTCCGTGGTGTACCACGCGTCCGCTCACTTATCTCCACGGCGTACCAGGCAGACTCGGCCAGGTTGAATTTGCTATGAACCGGTCCAGTCGGCGGTTGCACTAGCAAAAGGGTGGGTGCGCCACTGGGCTTTCCATTGGTCCACTCAGTCGCGGCGCCCTGCTGTACAATAGAGCACTACCGGCCTGTGGTCGTGGTAGCCGCCAGGCTCGCCCAGGGACGTGGAGGAAATAGGACCAACACAAATTTTTTTTATGCGCGTCGAGTACTCCCTAGTCGAGTCATGGGATGTATGCAAATGGTTACAGTCACAATCCAAGTAAGGAGGGGGAAAAAAAAAAAAAAAAAAAAAAAGCAAAAAATAAAAAAAAACAGGAAAAGTCGCACGTCGGATCTACAGCGAAAGATGGTTAACGAGTGCATATATTTTCAGGTCTCCGTTCAAGCAGTTCAGCCACTTTAGGTTACTACACTTTCGGATTGTGTGTGGATCTATACATGGGGTTGTCTGAAACCGCCTTCGGGCTGTTCAGCCACTTCAGGTTGATCCATTGCAAATGGTGGGATGGTGGTACCTAAAACCCCTTTCAGAAGCTTCAGCCACTTCAGCGGTTTCAGGTCCCCACCTGAAATTCATGAAATGTCCTGAAGTGGTTGAAGCTTGTGAAAGGGGTTTCAGGTACCCCCATCCAACCATTTGGATGGGGGTACCTGAAACCCCATTCAAAAGCTTCAGCCACTTCAGCGGTTTCCGGTCCCCACCTGAAATTCCTGAAATGACATGAAGTGGCTGAAAAAACAGGCAAAAAAAAAAAAAAAAAAACCCATAAAACTTGTCCTGCAAACCACCCGAAACTTCTGAAATGACCTGAAGTGTCTTCAGGTCATTTNAACAGGCAAAAAAAAAAAAAAAAAAACCCATAAAACTTGTCCTGCAAACCACCCGAAACTTCTGAAATGACCTGAAGTGTCTTCAGGTCATTTCAGCGGTTTCAGACCACTTCAGAATCTTTCATTCTGAAAGTTCAGGTGGTCGTTAACCGCGAGTGTCTGCACCTCGAATTAGTTCGTCGTTTTCGTCTGGAGCGAACTGGTGGTCCCAAGTTGAAGTGTCGCTATGACCCCTTTTTTTCTGTTTCATTTTTACTTTCATTTTTGTTATTATTGTTGTTACTATTGTTAAGTGGTTTTGAGAGTTCCCTCCCTTTCTACCCCTTCGAGAGGATGGCTAACGGTTCAATTATGAACTGTGGTTGCAGGCGGGCGGCCTAGGCTGGTTGGCCTTCACGTTTCTTTTCACCACAGGGGTGTCTACTAGGTGCTGAGTAAGGGGTTCCAAAATGAGAACACCCGCGACCGCGTCAGTAGGAGACTCATTACCTCGCAGGGGGTCATGAGCCCCATCCTTGCCATCGAACGCGGGTACCCAATAGGGTACTCCGATGGCCTCCCTTGAAGAAGAAAGCGTGACAGTCGGCATCCTTTTATGGGACCACTGCATCGAACCCACGGTTCTTTCAGGGTGAGATGAAAAGACTGAACAATAACTACAAAAAAGGATGCGACCGTTAATTTTGTCTTTTTTTTACTATTATGTAAATAGAGTATTATAGTGATGTGGTCAAAATTTTATTTATTTTCTTTTACCAATCCTAGAGTGACCATGAGTAACCTATATAGTACGTGAGAACCACAACTCCCCTGACTTTATACAAGTAGAAGCAAGCTGCGGAAAAAAGGAGGGGGGATTCTCAGCTCAGAGGCAGCCCGTGCAAAGGTTCTTAGCGTGGCGTTAACTCAATATGGCTGAGTGCCTTAGTGCGGGTTGTGAGAAACTCCAGACGTGTCAGGGCAGAGACAATTCAGGCTAGGACTACTAAGTCTTTCGCTCAGTTTCAGACGCACAAGGCAAATATGGGAGTTGCCACTTATTCAAGGTTATCCAAGAGTGAGCAGCCATGGTGCGCACCAATGGGCTATATGGATATAGGTCAAAGTACCTTCAGTTCCTCTGGAGGTGGGAGGGAATGTCAGGAGAGGGGCCAATGGTGACCGTCATTTTGGACTATAGCCACTGCAAACAGGAGGCAAGGCTGAAGATAAATGTAGAAGGGGGAAAAAAGGAGGAGATGAGAGTTGACCAGGGGCTACAAGCGGCCATCACTGAAGCCAAGGACCGGGCCAAGAGAAGGTATAAAAGGGACAGGGTCATGGACAAAGTAAAAGTGACCGTCCTGTACCTAGAAGGGAAACTTTTATGGACACTACGGAGCGAGAACGGTTGCACCTGGACCTCGATACTGAGGCTGAGAGTGAAGCAAGCGATCTGGGTTCCGAGACCCAATCTTGGCATGGTCTAGACCAGTGGCGTCGGTGTCGAGCGCATCGGCTCCCGCCTTTTTCGCAAAGGCGATAGCCCTCCCGACCATGTCACGCAGGAGTTAAACGAAACAAAACAAGAGACAACTTGAGAATGACGCATAATTATCCCATGGACCGCCGAGACGGTCGACGTCGCGTCGTTCCGTCGCCGCTCTAACCGGGTGCCCCAGCTGTACATTTCGCGGTCCCCTACAACAAAATATGTTCTCACGGGGCATAAGCTTATCCTCCCTAAGGGGCTGTCACCACCCTTAGGGACCTATCCCTACCGAGCTACCGACCCACGTGCGAAAGCTTTTAGAGGAAGGTCAATCGAGGGTGTTTGCTCGTTCGCTGTAGTATAGATACACTTGGTTAACGCCAAGCGGACCCGAACGTCGTCCGTTCCTAAGGCGCTGATCTCTTAGGTGCAGAGCAAACGTCGGTCGACCAGGACAGTCTCAACCAAGCGTGAAACCACAATCCATCCTAGTCCCTTGACACACAGTAAAAAGAAAGTTATATGATTCATACATAATTATATCAAAAAGAGTCGACCGTAGTCAACAAGAATATATATCCAATCTCAAAATAATATCTAAAAGGGTACAAATCATCATTTGATACATCCAAAAACACAAGTTCGAAATAAACCCCGACTACCTCGGATCGAACTCGATAAATAAAAATTATATTGAACCGCCAATGGGGAGCTGGCTTCATCAATAACCTCAACTTGAATGCAACCGATAAGGTAGCCGACTGCCTTAGTTTTGACTTGATGAGACGCGCTGCCAAAGTCATTTATTTCATCTTACCGTCGACCTAGGATTAGGCACGCACACCCGTCTTCATACGCTTCCAATCTTTCTTGGATGACAAGTTGCTTTCTAATTATTCTTGATCACGTGCATTGCTTGAAGTGTTGCATTTCTCTCCCTCCAGGAAGTGGTCTGGGTACTCCTCCGGTACTCCTCCTCCTCGCCCAAGCTCAAAGCTCCGATCTCAGAAGTTGGGTCATCTCCACCGAATCGGCAAAGTACCCGCCGTAGAATGGTTTACTCTAGGTCGATAACAGGGCCGACTCCTAAAGCAACAAACCCCCGCCCCAAATGCTTCTTTGAAAAAGAGAAGGTGTGCACTACATATAGCTTTAAGTTATTCTTATTCCTCTTAGTTCAGGGTCACTTGGACGAAAAAAATTAGGATAAGATAGAAAATGAGTATCATTTGGACAGGTACATGTACTAAAGGTCATTCGGGCTAGAACGGGAAAAGGCTAAGTTCTTTTGACCTTATCTGCTTTATTTCAATTGAGTTTATTTCACGATATGCGCTGAATTAATATTTTTCAGAACAATAAGTCTTTTTAATGAGTAGTCAGGCGAAAGGCAGAAAGAGGATAATCATTTTCTTCATCTCAAATAGGCATAATCAATCTCCTTTACAAACATTCTTCTACCTACCTGCACAGCAAGCAAAGAAAACAAGTTCAAAAGAACACAGTATCATTCCAAACTCAAGTCAGACCTTTCCATTCACATGCATGACTGACACAACTTTCCTCTACCTTTTCTTTTGAACATTCAAAACAACATAGTCAAGCAAAGTGTGGGTTCACACAGGTGTAAAAGAATATCTGAGTCATTCAACTGACCTTGAGTGAAGTTTGGATCGACGCACTCAAGAAAGTCGAGTAATATTCCAATCAAAAGAAAATGATCGCCGTTGAATATGAAAATATACGGCCAAATGAAAATACACGACTCACAACTCCACAGGCTGTGACCTTTCTCCTGAGTCACGGTCCGTGTCCTCCACCAAGTATCCGAATGAGCAAAGGCTGGTCCACAAAAAAAACTAAAACGAGATAGCCCTTGAGGAGGGTGTTCTCACTTACAAGTCACTTACAAGTCCTACATCGTCCCACTACAGTCCCAACGACACCTTGACGACCAAGGATACTCCCCATCCAGCTGCAAGTCCACGTCGCCTATCACCACGTCCGTTCATAATAGTCACACCAACTTGCATGTCTCATTCTCAAAATCAGTCTCCCCTGGTCCCAAAATGGTCCCAGACTCAAAATCCGCTTGCTCAGCACGCTGCGAAAAAATAAAAGTGGCCCTCGTTGAAAACTGCATGTGTCGCAAGCCCCAACAACTACTGCCACAAGCACTTACCCTGCACTTTTTTCATGTCGTCGGCCCACACATCACAGTTGCACAATCTCAAATGTGCACCAGTGCTAACCCAACCTCTAGGCCGCACTTGAATCCACCATAACTGTTGCGCACCACAAAAAACGGAGTTGTCGCTCACCACGCCGTCAAAACCGGTACCACGCTACTATATAAAAACAAATTAGCAGCAGTTCCCACTGAAGTGCCACTACCGTGTCAAAATTTCGGCAGCATATCCTCACTAAAAAAAAACATCGTCGTTGTCGTGCCGCTTAACAGACAGCACCTCCCCTTAGGGAGGCCCTGATGCCGCCACTCCGTCAGTCCGGTAGCACCTCCTCACCGAAGTGTCACTGCCGCAGTGCCGCTGAGCAGCGCTTCCCCACACTCACATAAAAACCTTCAGCACCGCGCGGCAAATCCTGCAGCACCTTCCCTTAGGAAGGTCTTGATGTCACAGCGGCAACACAACCTCTCTAGAGAAGGTGCCGCTTGCTGCGCCGTCCAAATCCTGACGCAGCCCACCGGCCGCGGCACCCATGTAGAGGTGGGGCATTGAGCTCCCAGCCTTGGCTATGGTTGCCCCCTGTTTCTCCCCCAACAGCTCCCGCAGACCTCCAGCACCTCCACCAGCAGCTCCCGCAAACCTCCAGCACCTCCACCAGCAGCACGTCCCCTCTACAGAAACATGCAGCAGCCAACCAACATTCACACAAGTGAATGCCCCAGCAGTACTGCCACAAGTGTGAGGCCGCTAGGTGGAGTGCTGACTTTTACAGCCAGCCGAAGGCTTGTGGGCAGCTGCTTTGCCCAGAGCCAGGCAAAATTCGTCGATGCTCTTGGGCCTCGATCTAAATGAACGGCCAGGAGCCCGGTGCCTTAGTTTTCCCCTAGGGGGACCAAGGTCATCAACCCCCAAGAGTACCTGGCCGTTTTCCCAGGCCAGGTGCACCTGGAAATGGTTGTTCTCAGCAACTTACTTCAACCTGCTCAAAACGAACAGGCGCAGTCCCATCACCCCCTAGAAGCTTCTGGGGCTGCACCTGTCATGCGGCCACAGCTATATTCGTGGCCGTTACTTTTTTTTTTTCCTCTTTTTTTTTCTTCTCCCCTTGGTTTATTACTTAGCCCCCTCGTTTCTCTGGAAGGGGCAACTCGTTTTTTCAAAACGAGTAGCCTCCCCTCCCCTCTAAGTCATTTCACAGAGTCGAACTACAGTCAAGCTCAGTAGGGTCTTCTTTCTCCTTTCGCGTCTGCATCTGGCACAGGGGGAATGTCAGATCCAGGTGCCAGTTCGCAACTCATTCTCAATGAACGGGCGCAGACAGTGCTGCCATCGATTATAAGAGCCGACATGGAAAGATCAAAAGCAACGTCGTTGTGAACAGTTGACTGCCATAAGCCAGTCATCCCTGTGGTAACTTCCCAAACACCTCTAACTCCAAGTCCTGAAACGCTAAAGAATCGATAGGCGCTCGTACCTGGGCACCTAAAGTGCCAGGTTCAGGCGCCACTATGGGGTACTAGTTGTTGCAGCCCGAACGACCACTTACCCAAATCACAGGAGTAGCGAAGGGGAGGGTCGTGTGGCGATGTATATTTCCATGTTCCGACGGTAGATTCATTGGATTTTGCATATCCCCTACACACACACTCACAGAATGTCGGGTGCAGCCTCCTAATGAGTCGGTGAAAGTCCGACGAAACAGTCTGGCACAGTCATGTTTTTTTTTTTTTTTTTACATCTCCTATGGCCTGTTCGTCGAGATGAACAGGCACCTAAGCAATGAAAAGAAACGAGGGGAATCTAAAAAAGAAAGAAAGAAAAAAAAAATCTAAAAAAAAAAAAAAAAAAAAAAWCTATTAAAAAAAAAAAAAAAAAAAAAGCAAAAAGACTTACCTCAATCAGCTCTCGTTCGTAACGGCACCTTCGACAATCTTTGGGGACTATAAGTCCCTAGTCACTTTCCACTACGCCACTTGGTGCTTTGTTTTCGTTTTCTTTTTTCCCGTTTTTCTTTTTCTTTGTTAGCCAAGGCCAACAGAAATCCTCACGTGGCTTTTCAGCCACGTGTCCGGAAAAACAGTCCTGAGTTCGAATCCACGGATTCGAAAAACTTTTGGACTATTTTCTCGATTTATGAGTGTCATCCTTGCACAGGGACCATATTGATCCGCGCGGCCGATCTCGGTCGCACGATCTTCGTGATCGACGGTCAAAATCGACCACGCCGACAACAAGTAAGTTGGCCACGTCCAAAGGGAGTCAGCCCGGTAGTGCAGTCTTTGGATTCGAGTCCTACACTATATCCTCCTTGGCTAGCTCCGACTTGTAGGCCCCGACACCGACTTGTAGGCCCCCTGGCTCGAAATCAAACCCTGCAGGCCCAGGAAATAGAAAAACTTTATATTCCTCTTGTGTCGCAGCCCCATACCCGGCGCATTCCTTTTTTTAGCCCACTTAGACATTATTTTAGGTATAATAGGTCTAGCTCTACCATTTTCATGTCTGCACGCCTCTGTGGCTTCGACAAAAACGGAGCACTGTCAATTATTGTCGTTATTCTCGGACGCCACAAGCGTCCAGACTAAAACTCGAAAACTTTTAATCTCTCAGTCATAGGTCTGGTTCGAATAAAATTTTGGCAAACGTCAGTCTCATCAAGTCCTTCAATTCCACGAAAGAGTCGGACAACGTCCGACGTTGAAAATCCCCGGCAAATACCCTTATCAGGGTATTCGCCCCGACATCATTCTCGGATCCCATTGAACGACGTCCCTGTCGTTCATCATCAAAATAAATCAAGATCTTTATAAAAATTCCATGTGAAAGCAACGCTCACAATACACAACAATTCCAACAATCGTTCGGAACTAAGCCGGAACTTTTCCACCGATTTACAAAAAAAAAAAAAAAAAAAAAACTGGATTTATCCTAAAAAAGTCTTCACTTAATACAACAAAACTGGATTTAGCCTCCGGAAGCCTTAACTCAATACAACTCATATATAGATGGAATGATACCAGATGTTGCCTCTGGCAAGCTTTATCAAAACTTGGACCCGGGTCTCGCTCATCGAAGCCTTCAATTCAGAGGAAACTTTTTAGAATGATCCCAGCATCATCCCACTGGCGGCCACTCAAAACATCATTTAGCATCTCAGAATGGTACCGGAAAAACTTCTGACTAGCCTTCAAAACCCCAATTGGTTGACACATCATTTTATCTAAAAAAATTCAGGTTTAACTCTCTGACGGGTCTTTCAAAATAATCAACCTCCTAGGCAGCCCAGACAAAATTTGAACTAACCATTCATGAGAGAAACCATTCGTCCAAAATTTCCCGAGAAAGTTATGATTCTCATTTTATTCCACATAAGTTACCATGCCCGTTACTTCTGAACTGTTTGTGAATGCGTCAAGGAATGGTGTAATCCGTATGAGGATAACATCTCAACATCAAGCCCCACTTCAAATTCGAGCTTCACCACATTCTCTTCGATTCGGATGCTTCGACCCCACCAATCGACTACTTAATAGAGTAGGACAACCCCACCTCCCACAACCGAGGTTAGTGAGACCTCGACTACGGAAGTGAGATGACTCTGCTCGACATGCAGTTAGGTCACTACTCCTTCCTTTGTGGCGAACAGTAGTCATCTTTTTATAAGTAACGTCTTGATTGGATCAGAACACTTTCCTCTCTTTCAATGATAGTGTAGTCCTCTTTCCCTTACACCTCATAGGGTACAGAAGACAACATCCCACTATGGATCAGGAACATAGCTCCGGCGTGCGCCTCACTACCACCTACAGAGCTCACAAATTCATCAGAAATTTATCGTGATAGGATAACGCCTTCAAAACTTACTTTAAAAATATTCAAAAATAACAATACAACTAACAACAAATGCTTTCACATAAAACTCTATAAAGATCCAAGCTAAATAATGTTCAACAGTATATCAGATGCATTCAATCATATAAATGCATCATATATAAATATAACGGATAATCTCAAAATGAATAGAAGTCCGGAAAAACTGATCGATCAAAATATACATCATTGCAATTATCAGATGTATGACAAAATAAAACTACAAAACAATATCAAAAGAAATTCCACGTTTGATTTACAATATTTCAAAATAGTTGTGCCTTATAATAATTTGCGCAATAAATTCGGTCCACTAAAATTATAACTGAAATGATACCTCAAAGTTCATAATAAACGATACGATTAAAATATGACACATAAAAACAGTAACTCTCAACACAATAACTCGTATATCAAAACAATAACAAAATATGACACAATTAATATCAAGATATTATGAATTTAAACCTAACTGGAACGTTAAAAAATAACCAAAATAATCTTCAGAATAAAATACAGACATCATTTATCGAGATAAAAATGATAATAAAGTCAATCGATAAAGATAAAATAATCAGAATACGATCAATTTATCCATTATAAAATAAAATACCTAAGTGTCGTTCCGCTAGGGACAACGATAGTTTGTCATTATCCCCTGCAACGGCGTCACCTGTCGAGCACATCGGCTCCCGCCTTTTTCGCAAGAGCCCTCCCGACCATGTCACAGGAGTTAAACGAAACAAAACAAGAAACAACTTGGGAACGACACATAATAATCCCGTGGACCGCCAAGACGGTTGAGATCACGTCGTTCCGTCGTCGTTCTAGTCGGGTGCGCCAGCTGTACATCCCACGGTCCCCTCTGACATGATAATTTCTCGCGGGGCATAAGTTTATCTTTCATAAGGGGCTTTCACCACCCTTAGGGGCATATCCCTACTAAACTACTGACCCATGTGCGAAAGTTTTAAAATGCAGTCGCAGAGGAAGGTCAGCCGAGGGCGTTTGCTTGTTCGCTGTAGTATAGATACGCTTGGTTAACGCCAAGCGGACCCGAACGTCGTCCGTTCCTAGGGCGCTGATCTCTTAGGTGCGGAGAAAGCGTTCGTCCACTGGGACGGTCTCAACCAAGTGTGAAACCATAATTCATCCTAACCCCTTGACACACAGTCAAAAGAAAGTTATAACATTCATACAAAATTACATTAAAAAAAATCGTCCGTAGTCAACAAGAATATATATCCAATCTGAAATGATAGCTGAAAGGGTACAAATCATCATTTGATACATCCAAAAACACAGGTTCGAAATAAACCCCGACTATCTCGGGTCGAACTCGATAAATAAAAATTATATTGAACCACGAACGGGGAACTAGCTTCATCAATAACCTCAATGCAGCCGACAAGGTAGTCGATTGCCTTAGTTTTGACTTGATGAGACGCGCTGCCAAAGTCATTTTTATTTCATCTTACCGTCGACCTAAGATTAGGCACGCACACCCGTCTTCATACGCTTCCAATCTTTCTTTGATGACAAACTGCTTGCTAATGATTTTTGATCAGGTGCATTGCTTGAAGTGTTGCATTTTTCTCCCTCTAGGAAGTGGTCTGGGGTGCTCCTCCTCCTTGCCCGAGCTCGAAGCTCGGATCTAAGAAGTTGGGTCGTCTCCACTGAATCGATGAAGTACCCCGTGTAGAACGGTCCACTATGGGTCGATAACAGGGCCGGCTCCTAAAGCAACGAACCCCCGACCCAAATGCTTCCTTGAGAAATATAATGTGTGCACTACATGTAGCTTTCGGTTATTCTTATTCTTCTAAGTTCAGGGTCACTTGGACGAAAAGAGTTACGAGAAGATAAAAAATGAGTATCATTTGGACGGCTACAGGTAGTGAAGGTCATTCGGGATAAAACGGATAAACTTTAAGAAAATACTAAATTCTTTTTACCTTATCTGCGTTATTTCAATCGCGTTCATTTTACGATATGCACTGAATTAGTATTTTTCAGAACAATAAGTCATTTTAATGAGCAGGCATACGAAAGGTAGAAAGAGGACAATCCTTTTCTTCACCACAAATAGGCATAATCAATCTCCTTTGCAAGCATCCCTCTACCTACCTGTACAGCATGCAAAAAAAACAAGTTCAAAAGAACACAGTATCATCCCAAACTCAAGTCAGACTTTTTCATTCACATACATGACTCGCACAACTTTCCTCTACCTTTTCTTTTGAATATTAAAAATAACAGGGTCAAGCAAAGTGTGGGTTCATACAGGTGTAAAAGGATACCTGAGTCGTTTAACTAAGCTTGCGTGAAGTTTGGATCGGCTCCCTCAAGAAAGCCGAGTAATATTCCAATCAAAAGAAAACAATCGCCGTTGAATATGAAAATACGCGGCTCACATGAAAATACACGGCTCACAACTCCACAGGTTGTGACCTTTCTCCTGAGCCACGGTCCGCGTCCTCCACCAAGTGTTCGAATAAGCAGAGGCTGGTCCACAAAAAAAAACTCAAGCGAGATAGCCCTCGAGGTATATGTTCTTACTTACAAGTCGCTTACAAGTCCTATGTGGCCCCACTACAGTCCCAATGACCCCTTGACCACCAAGGATACTCCCCAACCAGCCGCAAGTCCATGCCGCCTCTCACCACGACCGCTCACAACAATCACACCAACTCGCATGGTCCATTCTCAAAATTAGTCCCACCTGGTCCCAAAATAGTTCTCGATTCAAAATCCGCTTGCTCAACACGCCGCAAAAAAAATAAAAGTGGCCCTGGTTGAAAACTGCAAGTCCCGTGAGCCCAACGACTACTGCCACAAACACTCACTGACACTCTGCATTTTCTTCATGCTGCCGGCCCACACACCACTGCCGCACAATCCCAAATGTGCACCAGTGCTAGCCCAACCTCTAGGCCGCACTGGAATCCACCATAACCGCTGCGCACCACAAAAAACGTAACTGCCGCTCGCCGCGCCATCAAAACCGTTACCATGCTACTATATCAAAAAACATTAGCAGTCGTTCCCACCGAAGTGCCACTGCCGTGTCAAAATTTTGGCAGCATCTTCTCATTGAAAAAAAACATCGTCGTTGTCGTGCCGCCAAACAGACAACACCTCCCCTTAGGGAAACCCTGATGCTGCCACGCCGTCAGTCCGGTAGCACCTCCTCACCGAAGTGTCGCTGCCGCCGTGCCACTGAGCCGCGCTTCCCCACACTCATATAAAAACCTTCAGCACTGCACGGCAAATCCTGCAGCAGCTTCCCTTAAGAAGGTCTTAATGTCGAGGCGGCAGCACAACCTCACTAGAAAAGGTGTCGCTTGCTGCACCGTCCAGATCCTGATGCAGCCCACCGGTCGCGGCACCCATGTAGAGGTGGGGCAGTGAGCTCCCAACCTCGGCTATGGCTGTCGCCTGTCTCTTCCCCAACAACTCCCCGCAAACCTCCAGCACCTCCACCAGCAGCACCTCCCCTCTACATCAGCATCCAGCAGTCAGCCAGCATTCACACAAGTGAATGCCCCAACAGTACTGCCACAAGTGTGAGGCTGCTGGGTGGAGTGTTGACTTCTATAGCCAGCCGAAGGCTTGTGGGCAGTTGCTTCGCCCACAACTGGGCAAAATTCGTCGGTGCTCTTGGCCCTCGATGTAAATCAACGGCCAGGAGCCCGGTGCCTTGGTTTTCCCCTAAGGGGACCAAGGTCATCAACCCCAGGAGTACCTGACCGTTTTCCCAGGCCAAGTGCACCTGAAAATAGCTGTACTCGGCCACTTACTTCAGCCTGCTCAAAACGAACAGGCGCAGTCCCATCACCCCCCTAGAAGCTTCTGGGGCTGCAGCTGTCTCGCGGCCGCGGCCATATTGGTGGCCGTTACTTTTTCTTTTTCCTCTCTTTTCTTTTCTTTTCCCCTTCTTTTCTTACTTTTCCTGCCCCCTCGTTTCTCTGGCAGGGGACGCTCATTTTTTCGAAACGAGCAGCCCCCGCCCCCCCTCTCTAAGTCATTTCACAGAGTCGAACTACAGTCAAGCTCAGTAGGGTTTTCTTTCTCCTTTCGCGTCTCCATCTGGCACAGGGGGAATGCCAGATCCAGACGCCAGTTCACAACCCATTCTCAATGAATGGGCGCAGACAGTAAAAGTCGACATCGAAAGATCAAAAGCAACATCGTTGTGAACAATTGACTATCACAAGCCAGTCATCCCTGTGGTAACTTCCCAAACACCTCTAACTACAAGTCCTAAAACGCTAACGAGTCGATAGGTGTCCGTCCCTGGGCACCTATAGTGCCCGGTTCAGGCGCCACTATGGGGTACTAGTTGTTGTAGCCCGAACGACCGCTTACCCAAGTCGTAGGAGTAACGAAGGGGAGGGTCGTGTGGCGATGTATATTTTCATGTTCCGACCGTAGATTCATTGGATTTTGTTCATCCCACACACGCACACTCGCAGAATGTCGGAGTGCAGCCTCCTAATGAGTCGGTGAAAGTCCGATGAAACAGTCTGGCACATTCATGCTTTTTTTTTTTTTTTTTTTTGCATCTCCTACGGCCGGTTCGTCAAGACGAACGGGCACCTAAGCAATGAAAAGAACTGAGGGGAATCTCAAAAAAAAAAAAAAACATTTATGCAGGATACGTTGCCAGTACTATTGGTTTTTGTTTATGTGTATCCGGAACTCAAAAAAAAAAAAAACACTGCGCGTGAAACAAAAATCTAAAAGAAAATCTATAAAAAAAAAAAAAAAAAAGCAAAAAGACTTGCCTCAATCAACTCTCGTTCGTGACGGCACCTGCGACAATCTCTCGAGCGTGGTCCCATTAGCAGTCAGATAGGAGTGTGGCCGATCCAGTGTGACACTGAGTGGCAGCGGCCTAACAAGTTCATTACAAATTTTTGGGCTGAGGAAACAGGAGAAAAGCAAAAAAGAAAAAAAAAAGCAGAGACCTCTCATCACGGCAAAGTGGTTCCCAACCATCAGATCATAAATGATTTGTGATATGATGGCCATGGTTGCCACAACAGTGAACAAAGTAATTGCCACATTTTTCTGCAATAAACTCGACTTTTGTAAGCAATCATCATGACGCTCTCCATATACTCCGTGATTGAAGGAGGGTTCCACCAAATGAGATAATTGCACAACAGCAAGCAAAATACTGAAAATCTTCTATCCAGTGGGCTTATGGCCGACCCCACCCTCTTTCAGGGTTGGCCATACCCCCAACCGATTGAAGAGATTTTGGCGGGAAACTTTCCTTGCACGGGCATGCCAAGTGTTAAGGAGAGGTCTGCTTACTTTTTTGGGTAATAAATGTTAAATACTGACCGTGGGATCACGAGTACTGCACGGCAGGATTTGGGTCACTAGGGGACTATAAGTTCCCCGTCACTTCTCACTGCGCCACTTGGCACTTTGTTTTAGTTTTTTTTTTTTTTTCCACGTTATTATTTTTCTTTGTTAGCCAAGGGCAAGAGACATCCTTACGTGGCTTTTCAGCCACATCTCCGTAAAAGCAGTTTCGAGTTCGAATCCATGGATTCAAAAAACTTTTGGACCATTTTCTCGATTTATGTGCACAGGGACCATGTTGATCCGCGCGGCCGATCTCAGTCGCGCAATCTTCACGATCGATGGTCGAAATCGACCGCGTGGACAACAAGTAAGGTAGCCAGCTCCAAAAGGAGTCAGCCCGATAGTGCAGTCTTTGGATTCGATCCCGGTGTCCGCTGGGTGAGAGTCCTGCACTGTATGCTACTGGGCTAGCTCCTATCACGACAGTGATAGGAGCAACTATTCCATATGAAGAGCTTGGCCCCGTCTCTATTCCCCCTGTTGTGGCCTTCCAGGCCCTGCCTGCCTGTGGCCCTGCGAGCCTCGCCTGCTTGAGGCCTAACATGCCTCGCTTGCTGGCCCTGCGAGCCTCGCCTGCTTGAGGCCTAACATGCCTCGCTTGCTGGCCCTGCCCCGGAGAAAAGGTTAACCGACCCCCGATTTTTCACCTCAATTTATAAGAAAACCATAAGGCCATCCCAAGCAAACTTCACACCAATCTATAGAGTGCACTTCTTACTAACATATTATTAAAAAAAATAATAATAAAAATAAAAACACATAAAACAGCAACTCAAAAGTGCATTTTCAGGCAATTTTGCCAAAAAACAACTTCATCAAAATTTCAGGATTTTCAGGATGATTAACATTAACCACTTATGCTGCCCCGTCGATTGGCCGCGTAACCACGACTTGATTGATCACCTAACCGGGTAGGCCTCGGCACTAGCTTGTCGCCCCCTGGCTCGAAATCAAATCCTGCGGGCCCAAGAAATAGAAAACTTTATATTCCTCCCGCGCCGCGGCCCCATACCCAGCGCATTCCTCTTTTTAACCTACTTAGACCCTAATCGTGCGGCTTAGCAGCCGCGCGATATTATTTTAGGTAGAATAGGTCTAGCTCTACCATTTTCATGTCCACATGCCTCTGCCGCTTTGACAAAAGCGGAGCACTGTCAACGGTTGTCGCTACTCTCGGACGCCACAAGCGTCTGGACAAAAACTCGAAAACTTTTAATCTCTCAGTCATAGGTCAGGTCTGAATAAACTTTTGGCAAACGTCAATCTCCTCAAGTCCTTCAATTCCACAAAAGAGTCGGACAGCGTCGGACATTGAAAATCCCCAGCAAATACCCCAACAACAGGACCAAACTACTGGTGACAATTTTGAGGTCGGGGACCTCACACTTCAACCCGGAATACTGACAGTGTCAACCAACTTAGCTTATAGGCTTTCACCTGCGGAAAGCCTACTACCACTTTCCCAGAGACTACATATTCTTGTTAGGTCTCAACTTATCCACTATAGACTTTAACCACCAGTACTCTAGAGTCGTGCCCATTAACACGCCACGATTTTAGGAAACGTACGGGCTACGATATGAACGCCCAGATGCATCCGACAAGAAATGTTTTTACTTTTTCTTTTTTCGCGGTTGATAACTGGGCCAAGTACTGGTGGTTTAAATACGAAGTTACTTCCTTGCTTGCTTACTAGCTGGAACGAATAATATTGAAACTTCAGTATATCCCCAATGACAAACCAAAAGTAATTTTCTAACCATAGGCTTTACCGGACAGTCTACTTCTGAGACCAGCACGGCCTAGAGGATGACGTTTTGTCCTCTCTTATTGGCCTACAACGGCCTTACAACACTGAGTGTCCTCGTGTTTACTCCGATTATCCGAGTAACTAATAATCTAGTTTTTCTCTACGTCGTTAAACCACTACTGCCCCCGGCGTTGAAAACCTCCTTCTACGGGTAGCGCCGTTTCGCAAAGGGTACCGGTAGCATAGTGTGAAAAATCGGGTGAATGGTAGACATGAAATTTGCGTTAAGAAATTGGAAATGCACCGAATTGGCGTGACGATTATTTCACGGTCAAAATTATCTATTTATTTATTTTGATATTTTCCATTGAAAGATAACGACCTAATCTACAAACCCTCAAAGTTTTAAAATTTTTGAAGACTTCTTCTGAACATGAAAAATCGCCAAAGTTTCGGCTTTCAAATGGCGGGATTGGGCCCGCCGATGATGAATGGTCGTTGCCCCTCCATACACCCCAGCCCTAACTTAGAGAGTCGAGGGAGTTCGGTTGTCGGGGGGACTGACAGTTTAAACTCCCGATTACCTTTCATTAATCTACCAAAAGCCACCGACTGTTACCGATCACCCCCCATAGTTCTTTAGCTCCAAATTCCAGAGACAGTGTCAGGCCTTTTCTTGGGTGAAGCGACGCCATCCTACTGTTGTTTGCCCATGTACTCAGGAACCACCGCATTTGTCCCCTACTTCCATTTCTTGCTCACACCTTTCTCCTCTTGTCTACCAGGATGGTTTGTTTGAGGCCCTGTTTGATATGCCTCTTAGTTTTCAAATCAAAGTACGTTTTTTTTTTTGGAACCGTGCTCTGTTCTTGTCCAATCTTTTGGTTTTTCAAATCAGCCCTCTCGTTATATGGGCCACATATCCCGACCTTTTTTTTTCTATCATTGAACTTTAGAGCTCTTTCACCATGCTTTCCATATGTTTTGCTATTTTTTTTTCAAATCATTGAACTTTTGAGCTCTTTCCCCCTGCTTTCCATAGTTTCAGTGCAAAGTTTTTCGGACCATTGACTGGTTTCATAACTCTTCTTATGTTTTTTTTTTGTTAGGATTTCTTATGTGTATACATTGTAGTTTTACAACTATGGGCCTCGCCACACCACTTTTCAAGAGTGTCGCATGGCCACACAGACTGTTGAAAGGGCACCTGTAGGAAATGGTCCTACACCTATCAGAAAAGGCCTTTCGACGGTTCCTGTTTCCAACTCTCAAACGCCTGCCTACGGCCGCCCAAAACTCAATAGGTATGGAGGGAGTTGATGAAAAGCAAGCGACTTTCAGGGAGGTAAAGTTGACAAGTTCATTGTTATGTAGGGAGGCCATCCGAACAGAGAGCCCTACACCATCCCAATTCAATTAATGTTGTGCAGCAAAGGCAGGTTGCACCGTTAAATTAAAAACTTTCAAAAATTGTCTGAAAGGTGTTCAAAAATTGCACGATTCGACGGTGGTGTGGCAAGGCCCTGTGAGCGGAATATGTTAGGTTATTTTCAAACTTTTTTTTTCGTTTTCTGCTTTTCTATAAAGGAGAGGCTCTTCGCTCTGCCTGCTGCGAGAGGGTGGAGGCCTATGGGCCCCTGAATCTGCAACTGTCTCATGCTATTTGTACTTTTTGCCTTAGGCCCAAGGCCCAGAATGGAGAGCATTTTTTTAACAAAAGAAAAAGGAGAGGGATAAAGAAAAAGAAAAACGTTTTATTATTGTGGTAATGGACCTCGCTCCACTACTCTAGACTCCCGAAGTTTGGAAAGCAACGCCTTGGTCCACTTACTTTAGAATGTAACTCATGACAACACCCTTAGACAGCTGTCAGAAAGCACTTTCGGAGGACACTCTCGATTTGTATGGAGTTCACAACCTGCAACGCTCAGGTTTTTTAGCATCCTCGCTCCCACCCCTGCTCCGACCTTTTTTTTCGCGAGTATGCCTCCTGCACCGACCATCAGAACTAGCGTTGTAGAAGGGTTGTCATGTAGCGCCGAGAAATTCGTGAGTGCTTCTATAGTGTTTGAGTCTAGAGTAAGTGCAACGATGCTTATTTTTTCAAGAGTTATAGACCTCTGATAACTCTATAAGCACTCATTAACTCTAGAATCACTCACAAATTTTTTCATGAGTCTAGTGTAGTGGAGCGAGACCTAATGAGTTGCAGCCCTGTACGAAGATTCAGTTGTCCATGGCAAGTGACACATGGGACAGATCGGGCCTTGAACTTATGCTGAGATTATTCAGAATCTTCTATTAGTGTTCTAGTTTAGTGGATGTCCCAAAGGGCGGTTAGTGGATGTCCCAAAGGGCTTTCGATCTTACCGTTCTACCGCCGTAGCCGTATTTATAAGGAGGTGAAAGGTAGCAGCAAATTTTCAACTGCAACCAAATGTACTTCGGGCTTGTTAGACACTCCTCGGGCGCATAAATTCCCCGAGAAAATCTTCGTTCCGCCTATCCTCAGGGAAAAAAATCGAAAAAATAAAATAAAAATATTTCCTCCGGTCACCCTAGGGGAATCCTTGGGCCACAACGTTTTTGGGGCCTCCCCCGAGGTCCTTTGGAGGTGAAGGATCCGCGGTAATCGGAGCGGTGAGGGCACCCGTCGTCAGCAGGAAATTATCGTCGGCTGGTCCATTAAAGTTCCTACCGGGCGGCGCATGGACGTCATCGGTCTTCAACGTTCGGCCTCCAGGAACCATACCCCAACGGCAACCGTTGGTGGCCTGCCGACTCCCATGCACGTCATCCACAACCGTTCTCCCTCGCAGCGCAAGCGAAACGGAAAGCGGCCCAATGGACGAAAATTTTGAATATTTGAGGGTGCCGAAATTTCTATTCCCAGCTACATGGCACAAGGCATAATGACGACGTTTGTTGGATTCTCCAGTCTGTCGTTTGCTGCCCTCTTCTCGTCGCCGTTTCCTGCCGTCGTGTTGTCGCCGTTTGTTGGAGTCGTACCAACGTCGTGCAGTTACCACTCTTCCCCACGTGTCGTTCATAGCCGATGTCTTCCGTAGACCACCGTTGTTATTCCTAGTGTTGGTCACACTTCTCCTTGTCGTCGTCTTCCATGTGTGCATCCTCGGTAGGCTGCCTGGGCGCACGCACAAGAGGTGTTCAATGACGAAGGGCGTTATCATGGAAGGCCGACAGGTGAAGAACACGACTTCAGTGGACCGACTCACAAGCTACGTTCTCGCCAACTTGAAGGGCGTTTGCCGGCTGGTCGATGTAGATATGCATGCAGTCGATGCAGCCATGGCAATTGGGGAACCCCTTCCCAGCGAAAGCACGAAGGACAACTGACTTGCGCACCCCCGTCGACCATGATATTTTGTCACGGTAGACCGTCAGCAACGCCGTAATGACGTCCTGCATCGCCACCAAACCTGATGCTTTGCTGATGCCGAAGTTACAGTTGCTGCTCTCGTACGTCTCCCCCGACGTCCACCGATACAATGTGTATGCGACGATCTAATCAGGCTGCAACACCTCCCTGTAGAATGTTGCACGCTGCTGCAGGAACGGTAATAGAGCTTCCGCAATCTCCCAGAAGACATGTGGCGACATGTGCAGCTTGTCCCGAAAGTAGTCCTCCGTCGTATCGTCACATTGTCGGAGATTCTCCCACATCCCGCCCGTCCTTCTTTTCATCCACCACCTCGGCCTTGCTATGGGAAAAGCTCTGCAACCCAAGGCGCAACACACGTGAACGATGGCCTCGCAGATGGCAGCGGTGTCCAACCCTTCCATTGTTGTGCATTGCGTGACCTTCCTCCTCCTTGGGCGGATTTGCGCTTTCATTCTCCCCGTCGTCCTCTCCATCTGACAACGAACAACGACCACGGTAACAACTGCTGCAACTGTCGTCCTTTCCGCCGTCGACAGCTTCCCACGGATGTCAATGTCGCCGCCGTCCATCGCTCCCAAATGAGCCGTGATGGCGTCTTGTCCCCTAACGTCTTCGTTGCCCGGCCGCACGCAGTACTCACACCGACGATTGCCGTGATGGTGTTTTCTCCCCTGACGACTTGTGATGGTGTCTTCTCCATCGTTGCTATGCCGCGATGGCGTCTTCTCCCCCGACGTCTTCCTTGCCTGGCCGCACGCAGCACTCATGGCAACACACCGAGGTGCAGTGGAAGGAGGTTCGTTTTCGACGTCCTCCACCAGCCGCCGCAGCCGCACGACGAACCGCCCTCACCCCAGCGACGTCATTCGGATTTTGAATTTTGAACCGGAACGGTGTGCCGATTTTTTAATTCTTTGTTTTGGATCGGCGCAAAGATTCAAATTTTGCCGCCACTCGAAGCTGGACCACGACTGTCCAAGCGGACCTCCCATGGACCACCGACCTCACCCCACCGCGCGGTCGGCGATATTATTATTACGTTAAGGGTGACTGGCCGCGGGCCCTCCGTAGGAATCCTCCTTGAAAGGCCTTCCCGAGGATAAGTGAAACAACGGTGGGAAATCTCTCGGAAGGCCCGAAGGAAAACTCCTCGGGCCCCTCGGGCGCCGAGGACGGCCCGCGGAGTGTCTAACGAGCCCCTTCATCCGAATTGAGGCCGCTCTGATCTACCGCCAAACTACGTTCTGGGCCAAGGCCCACTTACCCAAATGGATCATTTCTGGTCGTCGGTTGCTAATATCAACGGCGGAAACCGCAAAATCACTGTAGGCGGGACTTGGCCCCTGGCGTGTTGATTGCTTGTCCCGCCACGCTCGGCCGCGCGGCACCATGTGGCGCCACACGTTGCCACACTCTGCCACTCTTCGCCGCTGGATGCGATAGCTGCTGAGGGCCTCGCCCTACCACTATCGAATTACGTTTTTTCGATAGTTTTTCATCGCCACACATCCTATCGAAAAAGGAGACATCAAAATTCTTCGATAGGTGTCAGAAATTGGAATTCGATAGCCCTATCGAACCAACTGCGAACGTCCACCTGCAATGGCTTTTTTTTTATAGCCTCCTTTCCAAACCATCGAAAAAACGCCCATGCTCTCGCTAGTAACCGCCACAACCCGCGCACTGACGAGCGTTAGTTTTTGTTTTTTTCTTTTCGATAGTCGAGTAGCGAATTTCCAGAGGGCAACAACGTTTGTGGTCCGGAAACCCGTCAGACGCAATTCGGCAAACAATTCATCAGGAGAGGTGTCGTCGTCACACAACACTATCGAAAGTGGACTTGGAATGGAGAACATTCGATGATACTTCACCTATTCGAAAGTGTTGTTTGGCGACAGGGGGGGTTTCTATTGAATTCCAGACTATCGAAAATTTTTGGCACTTATCGGAAAAAAAAACGTAATTCGATAGTGGTGTGGTGAACCCCTGAATCACGGCGAATGGGCCTCGCTGCACTTCTCTCCAAATGTGCAAAATGAGACAGAATCCACCCCTAAAACATGAAAACATACATTGCCATTTTTTTTGTCTTCTTAAAATTATCATAAAACCTACCGGCACTAGTTGATTCAGAATTGTGGTATTTGGGCCTAGTTGCACTACTCGCCATACGCCAAGTTTGGCGAGTAGGTGCCTGGTTGCACTTCCTCGCCAAACTTGGCGTATGCAAAATGTGTCAGACGTCTCGCTACACCGTCGACATAAGTTGTGGAGAGTGAGGGCCTAGTTGCACTACTTGCCATATGCCAAGTTTGGCGAGTATGCGCCTGGTTGCACTTACTCACCAAACTTGGCCAATGCAAAATGTGTCAGACGGCTCGCCACACTGTCGACATAAGTTGTGGAGAGTGCATTCGGTTTTCCGGCCTGTGCACGGCGGTTTGTGGAGGGTGGTCTTCGGACCTCTCCACAAAACAACTTTCTGGAGAGTGCAAGGCTTCACGAGTCCACATCAGGTAGACAATTTTTTTTAACTTTTCTGTATAAGAAATATAGTGGCGAGTAAGTGCAACCAGGCCTCGAGTTCGACACGATTCTCATTTTTTTCACTCTCCATGCATCCACCACAAAATGTGAAGGATGGCGAGTAGTGCAACTAGGCCCTGAATTCGGTTTCCCCACCTGTGAACGGCAGCTTGTGAAGGGTAGTCCTCGGACCTCTCCACAAAACAACTTTCTGAAGAGTGCAAGGCTTCAAGAGTCGACATCAGGTAGACAAAATTTTTTAACTTTTCTGTAGAAGAAATATAGTGGCGATTAAGGACCTCGTTCTGCTACTCGCCATCCGCCACGCATGGCGGATGCGACTAAGTTCCACTGCATCACCAATAACCACGAAATGGACGCTGTTTGGGTCTGAAATCACTTGGCGATGTGTCGCCAAGGCTTTCCATTTCCCCTGCCTGCAACGGCCCTTCGTGGAGGGCGTTACTCCTCACCCCTCCGTGAAATGCTTCGTGTGGCGATTGCCCCTGACACAACCGTCCTGACAGTCCACCTGCGTTGTCCCCTAGTGTTGGTGAGTTTTCGCTGCACCTGGAGTGATTTCCAATCTGAGTACATGGTGAAGAGAAGGCCGCCAACGTTCCATTAGCTCGCCATCCGCCACAGTCCGGGGAGCAGGCCGGGACAACAACCACAGCGCACGTGGCAGCGGCGATGTAATGGAACCAAGAGCCGTTTTCCGCCAAAAAAATGCACTTTTCAGCCTCGCCAAGTCTCACCACTGTTTGTGGCGGATGACGAGTAGTGGAACGAGGCCCTAAGTGCAACCAAACCTCGAGTTCGTCACGATTCTCATATTTTTCAGGGCCTCGTTCCACTACTCTCCATCCGCCATAAATCGTGGCGAGGCGCGGCGATGCTCCAATCCAGGAAATTGTAGCGGAAAACGGCGCGTGCTTCCACTTCCTCGCCACTGCCTCACGAGGTGGGGTTTCGATCTCGGCAGACACAACGGACTGTGGCAGATGGCGAGGCAATGGAACGGTGTGGCCGTTTCAGCAAGGTTTCGGAGTGGGACCAGTCTGGGCCTGGTTGAAGGTCCAAGAAAGAAAGGCTGTGACAAACTATCTTCTGTAATCGCGTGACTTCCTGCGCGAGGCTGCTGTGGGGAAACAAGAGGGCCTTGATGGGTGACGGGCGCAACCGGGATCGGTGGGGCAAGTTGCCTGAATGCCCTCGCTTCTTTTCCATTTTCGATTGGAGTTGTCGGGCCGGTGCCGGGAAAGTCCCACGCCAACGATTAAGTGATCGCGCCCTAGCGAGCGTGAGAAATGACGATTGCCATAGCTTCTTTCTTGTTTTGCTATGCGCACTAGGAGTTTTGACGCGATCAGCACGCGGGAATTTTCGTTTTTAAAATTCGAACTAATGTCGAGCCCCCGCGGGCTCTTGGAATTGTTCTTTTCGGAATTTTATCTTGCACTTAGGATTTAGACTGGGAATTTAGGCACCTTGCAGTTTGGCGGCACGGAGCTTCTTGCTCGCACGCACCGTGCCCCGACAGGATCTGGGCTCTGATTCCGTCCACACCTCAATCACGTGTGTAACTGTAGTTTTGGCGCGCGCATTCACAACTGTAATCTTCTTGTTCTTGATGGCTTTCGTATTTCCTTCTTGCCCGCCTCGTCTTCGCATGCACGTTTTTTCTCTGTTCTAAGTGGTTCCCACGGTTGCATGCCCGGATCGATGCGCGGAGAGTGGCTTCGTCCCCCGCGCCACGTCCTGGACATGCAGACGTAGGCACTCCCTCTTTTCTCTTTCTCATCCTTGGTGCTAATCCCGTATCCCTCGCGCAACATGCTATAAATTTCGCAAGCGCGATTAGTTGTCCCTCTAAGAACCTTAAGGTTAGCGTGATCAGTGAGGGTCGGCTAACGAGCATTGAAAGGTGAGTGAGCATGAGAGTTGGGCGATCCGAGGAGCTGGTGCTGAGTGCGCGGGGTTGATGCGTGGTCGCGACGGATTGTGGCACGTGGGCGAACCTGGCTTGCACACTCAGGCCAAGCGGGGTGACGACTCTGCGTGGCTTGGAGATACAGGGCGACAAACTGCCCGCATTGAGAGAGAGAGAGAGAGAGAGAGAGAGAGAGAGAGAGAGAGAGAGAGAGAGAGAGAGAGAGAGAGAGAGAGAGAGAGAGAGAG
>BFEA01000275.1:29961-45007 GCA_003427395.1 Chara braunii
AGAGAGAGAGAGAGAGAGAGAGAGAGAGAGAGAGAGAGAGAGAGAGAGAGAGAGAGAGAGAGAGAGAGAGAGAGAGACGGGGATATGGTGGAACAATGTTTTTTTCTCCATATCTTCTATGTAAAGTTTTGATTCCAAAGTTGGTTAATTTTTGCTCCGGCACCTGCGGACTCCATGTGTGAGTCATCTCGGACTATCTGTTTGTGTGCATGTATGCATGAGAAAATCCTATTTTTTTTTTGAGTTGTCTTTAACCTTCAATTTTGTTCTGCTCAATTTCAATTTCGTCACTTTCGAGTACTCGTCTGTGATGCGCATATGACCTCGCGCGCATCTTGTCCAATTACTTGATTTTCTTGAGTCGTGCGTGATTGCAAGGATCATGGGGTGCGTGTATGATGGTGTGAGCATGGATGCAAAAATTAGTCTGCCTGAGATTTGGATAACAGTCGTACGGAAGGACTAGTTGCATGCATATTGGATAAATCGACACGCAGGCGGATCGCTCATCGGTGACGAACTCGCCCGTGGTCTTTGATCCGATCGACCGGCTCATGCGCACGCATGCGTCAGGCAGCCGCCCACAGAGGGGACCTGCAGCCTATGTGTGCGCGTGCAAGAGCCGACCCGATCCCACTGGTCGAAGATGCCTGCGCCGAATTCCGCTAAATAGGATATGGAGATCGAAACTCCCTTTTGGATCACCGACCGTGAGAGCCTGAGAGATCCGAAATACCGAGCGTATTGGGAAAGGGAACAAGTCAGACGGCAACAAGCCAGACGACAACGAAATTCACAGAATCCCGAGTACCCCTACTGAACTGGAAACGAGCAACTGTGCGGAGGCGATTTCCAATTGGCCATTAATCGAGACTCGCGGATCCCGGATTATCCCGATAGCCGAAGCCAACATTACCTTCTAACCCCAGGCCACGACTAGTTTCCCTCCCTATTACGTCGTCCTCTCGTACCACCAACTATTCGTCATCCCCTGGGAGTCCATAGCCCGGTTCTGGCCCCGACCACCGTGCTCAGGGTGTCAGCAGCGCGACGAGTACCGTCCGGCGGGGGTCACTCGACGAACCCATCCCGAAACGGAACAATGGGAGCACAGCCCATCCTCATCAGCCTCGAAGACCTGCGCCGACCGACAACGGTACGAGCATTCCCACTGGGACGCGCGCGGCGCCCCACTCTAACATGATACGTGGATCAGGCCGCGAGGTCGGCCATCACCCCAACTCTGAGCCGAAAGAGACACTTGCACGTCTACCCCTGGAACTTGACACAGGAGATTCCAGTTCCGACCTGGAACTCCACCCCCACTTTCCTAAAATCCTTGGCACACCCCTTTTTACACTTCCAGGCCCACCAACACTCTGAACACAGGAAGTCGCGCTGGGCGTGAGGTTGGGCGTCACAAGGCGGTCCGTGGATCGTTCCCGTGGGGCCCGCCGCACCACATCGGACTGTCCGTTCGCATAGTCCCACTAGGATTTGGACGACCGAGTTGGGACTTGGGAAAACTGACAAGCGCGGCAGAAACTCGCCAACGTTACAGGACAACGGAGACCTACCGTCAGGCGGTCGCTGTCAGAGGAGGCCTCCACTCGAAGTGTTTCGCGGAGAGGTGAACATACCCCTCTCCACGAAAGTCCGTGGCAGGCAGGGGAAACTGGAGGCTTTGGCGACTGGCCGCCAAATACATTTGATTGTAAATTCTGACGATTCAAGTTTTGTGGCGATTGGCGATCTGATGGAACGAAGGCGCCCCCGCCACTCGTGGCGGATGGCGAGTAGTGGAACGAGGCCCTCACTGGCGCGGCCCCCACTCGTGGCGTAGTGAAACGAGGCCCTCACTCGCCACGCATCCGCCACGAAATGTGACGGAAGGCGAGTAGTGCAACTAGGCCCTTTCACTCATCTGATGGCGGAGTTCGAACTCAGGTCTCTATGTTTTTTTTTTTTTTTTTTTCGGAGACTCAGGTCTCTATGTCAACAGCGAGTTGTTTCTTTTTTGTCTTTTGTGCATGTGGGAGTAGTGCAGCGAGGGTTGTGGGCGTCGCTCCACTACTCTCCACATGCACAAAAGACGAAAATTATGGTGGTGCATCTTTCCATGTTGTATCGGAGGACAATTGCCCGCACGACCAACCTATGTCAATTCCTTTCTTTTCTTTTTGTTTTTATTTTATCGAAGGGCAACGGCCTAGAGATGTCATCATTGGACTGACCGTAACAGTTCATAGGACTACCAACCGGCCTTATGGTAGGGCCGTGGGTGCCTTATGTCAATTGCCCGCCTATATATATATATATATATATTTTTGAATTAATTGTGACGATATATATATATTTATTATATATATATTTACTACTACTTTTATTTTGTTTCTATGTGAAGTGCCCGCGCAATTGGTGGGATACGTTCTTGTTTTTTTTTGTTTTTTTTTTAATTTAATCAAAACAATTTGGATTCTCGATTTATGCGTGTCATCCTTGCGCCATGCTAATCTTCTCTGTATCGTTCCAATTTTAACGGATGTCCCGAAGGACGGATACGTTCTTCGATCTTTTCTTTTTTTTTCCAGTTCTTACGTTCTTGTGGGAAATACTGTGGAAGGTTGCAATCGAACACAAGAACGTTGAGAACTGGAAAAAAGAAAGAAAAGATCATAAAAGAATGGAGTGTTCAGGAGTATATTCGTCACCGCCGGTGGAGTACCGAGGGCGAAGGGCATGTGTCGGCCATGCCGTCGGCCTTCCACAGAATTTTGTATTTTGGCGGTTTGAAGGGCCAAGCGAGTAGCGGTAAAACTGGCGGTGTTTTTGCCGGTCTATCGTAGGAAGAGAACTACGCCCGGAGAAAGGAAGACAGAGAGGAGGAGGAGGAGGAGGAGGAAGGGGAGTTAGAAGACGAGGAGAAGGGGTGGGAGGAGGAGGAACTCGAGTTGGAGAAGGCGTATCAAAGAAGGAGGGACTGCGTGCATCTCACATCGAACGTGGCGGAGGGAAGTGATGGTTGTGTAGATAAAGGGCAGACGCATAGCAATTCCACCGCCCGCTCTCTCACTCCAATAAACCGCTTTTATACCCTGACGGTATCAGTGACCTCAGTATTGGCTAGATTCAGTCGAATGAGTAGAGTAGTGGGAGTCCGCTCTCAAAAAAGTGGTTATCACGCGCTTTGGCTGGATGCGATGTCCATTGCGTGCCACGTGTGAAGTTGGAGGACACCGACTCCGTGCGCGGGTTGAGAGAGAGAATTGAATGGATCTGACTTGCCTTATCCGTCGCCACGTGGCTGAGCGATAAGTCTGGCCATTTTACGTGGCCATTTTTGCGTGGCCATTGTGTATTGGTACTCGCCATCGACGCGGGGCTAGGTCCCACTTGCACGAATTAAGAGATACTGACCGTAGATAGCAAAGATCAACGTCCGAAATCTCCTAATTTGCGCAAGTGGGACCTTGCCCCCGTGCAGCGCCGCCGGTTGCTGGGAGCGGGACGGCGAGTGAAGGAAGAGAGAGGAAAGGGGGAGGTGAGTGAGTGCTTCGGAATTGGTAAATGCAGGTTGGTCGTAGCTTGGGAAGAACGGAAGGAGAGGAGGAGAAAGGAGACAGGGAGGATCGCCGGTGACAGGTGGGCAGCTAGTGGTAGGAGAAGATAGACGGCAGGCGGTGGTATGAAAACATACACCTCGTTATTAGGAGGGATTTCCTGGAGATAGGACTTGGAGGGAAATTGGCGTGCAGACAACGGATTGAAAATCGAAGCCGAGCTACGTCGAAATGAGAAGAGGTAGACATCAGGAACGTGTAGTGGTCGTGAAGTAGAGCACAGGGGGACGAGGGATTGAGAAGAGAGCAGGACTGGGCGATAAACTTGAAAGCAGGTCAGGAAATGAGCACTACCTTGTCCCTGTGCACAGGGGCGATAGAGGGAGCGAGGGGAGAGTAGGGATCGGAAATGTAAAAGAAGCAGCAAAATTTCCCCAACTGAGTCCCCTCTCGTTTTGTGCAAACTAGAGATAGAAGCACGTTCTTTGTGTGTGTGTTTGTGTGTGTGTGTGTGTGTGTGTGAGAGAGAGAGAGAGAGAGAGAGAGAGAGATTTCATCGTAGTCCTGATGAGTTGGTGAGAGACTGACGGAAGGTCAAAGAAGAGAGAGAGAGAGAGAGAGAGAGAGAGAGAGAGAGAGAGAGAGAGAGAGAGAGAGAGAGAGAGAGAGAGATTTCATCGTAGTCCTGACGAGTTGGTGAGAGACTGACGGAAGTCTTTGACCGCTTTTCGTTTGTGTATCTGAGGAGACATATACACGTGTCCACAGACACGCATCTCTTCACGCACAGACACAGACAGACACAGACACAGACACAGACACACCGGCATCCGACCATATTTGTAGATAATGGTGGTGTTTCTGGTTCATCGGCCCGAGGTCCATTGCCCAGTCCGCAAGGTTACGTACTTGTCTTTTGTCGTCGTCGTGACGTTACTCTTCCTGCTGTCATGGCCGAGAATCGCCCCTTGCGCTGGGGGTAACGGAAGAGTAACTGATGTCTTGAACCTGGAGGCGTCGTCGTCGTCGTCGTCGGCGGCGGCGGTATCGTTCTCGCCGCCACCGCCGCTGAAGAACGACAATGAGAGAGGGACCGTTCCGTTACATCCCGTCCGCGTAGTCAGAGCTGGGGATGATAGGGAGGAGAGGAGGTCGATAGGAGGAGGAGGAGGAGGAGGAGAAAAAAAGGAATTAAGGGTGGAGGATAGTAAGGATAGTGCAGTTGTAGAGGGTGACAATGTCAACGTTTGTTGCACCTCACCCGTCTCTCCGGTCCGCGTTTATGTGTACGATTTGCCCGCTCGTGTTGAGATGCCCTTAAATATCTCTGTGTATAATGATTCTCGCAATAATCGGCTTTACATTCATTCTCTGGAGTATTGGATGCTGACGGATCTTCGTCTTCGACGAGAAGCCGAAGAGGAGCGGCAGCTCGGCGATTCCAGCTTGTCGAGGTCCTATGTCCCTGGCCCGGTGAGACAGGTTTATGATCCGGCGGAGGCCGACCTGTTCTTGGTTCCCTTCTTAGGGTCACAATCTCGGGAGCTATGTTGCAATCTTCACTTCAAGGACAACTTGAAAGTGTGCGACAGCTTGCACGACACTGATCGACAGAAGGCGCTCCGCGAATGGATGGTGCAACAGGAGCCTTGGATTCGATCTGGAGGATTTGATCACATCTTCATGACTTCTCATCCTCTGGCTATGGCGGACGTTCGGCACAGTCTGCATAATGCCATATATCTCTCCGTCGATTTCGGCTTTTTCTGCTCTGAGGAAGTCAATCTAGACAAGGACGTGGTCGTTCCGTACAACCCCGTGGTGCCTGGAATACCGCAGGACGAGCTGACGATGGCCTCAGAGAGAGCGGAGGAGAAGAGGACCTCTCTGCTCTACTTTCGCGGAGAGCAGCATCGCGAGTACGGTGGGGCGATCCGGTCGAAGCTGTGGGACGTGCTGAATGGGGAGGACGGCGTGGACTGGGAGGGCACCTCCCACGACGCCGCCAGTGTGCCCGAAGACGCTCTCATTGAGTCCGCGAGCGAGATGAGGAGATCTCATTTCTGTCTGAACCCCGCGGGCGACACGCCGTCTTCCGCTCGGCTGTGGGATTCGCTGATCAATCTCTGCATTCCCGTGGTTGTCAGCGACTTCATCGAGTTCCCTTTCGAGAGCTGGTTGAATTGGACGCGGTTTTGCATCGTGGTGGAGTCGTCGCAAGCCATTCGACCAGGGTATATAATGGCGCTGCTGAGAGGAATAACGGAGGAGGAGAGGAGAGAGATGAGGAGAGAAATCGTGAGAGTGTTGCCCTACTTCGACTACAAACCGAGACTAGACGACCCTTCCATGGGAGCGCTGAACAATATTTGGAAGGAGATCGCCTGGAAGCTGCCACGTGTCAGACTAGCAGTTCGTCGCTATGCCAGACACGCGCCGCGAAAGACTTTCACAAAGGATTACCTTCCGGAGGGAACGCCTCCCAGGCCTTGTCGGTCTACTCTGAGGCGGGATGGGCAATTCTGGTCTTTGTCTCCTCCTCCTCCTCCTCCTCCTCCTCCTGCTTTACCTGCTCGCAACGATCGTCAATCCTCGTATAGAACGACCCAGCGCCAAAGCACTTCTTATCGACGGCGGCCATCGCCTCGGCATCGTTCGCCGGAACACCGCGCGCTCTCTTCCTCCGTTATCGATACCCGACCACCGTCTAAAACCTGACCATCGCTTGGGCGATTCTCAAAGCCCCCCTGTATAGGAGAGCTGTGTCCATTCTAGTGCTCTGCTGCCTGGTAAGAACCCACCTTATTCTTACGGGAATAAGCAAGAGAAAGGGAGGGAGGGGGAGGGAGGGAGAGGGAGGGAAGTTTAGCGGAGTAGGCAAGGAATTCAAAACCTACTAGATTTTCTCTGTGCATGGCGGGGGGCTTGCCCCCCGATCCCGGCCTCTTGGGTGGTATATTCCTGCCTGATCTTTGTGCGGGCAGTGATGATTCCAGCGCGGGCTGCGGCGAGGGCCTCGTCCTTGTGTGAAAGCTAATTGCCGTGTAAATGTGCCCTTTTGCCTGATCCTGCTGTACGAGTGGATTGATTGATAGTAAACGCTGTACGAGTGGATTGACCGATAGTAAACGCACGCCTTGCCCGTACAACTGATTGATAGGTAATACAACTGATTGATAGGTAATAAACGTGCATGCACGGGCCCTTTTTCCTAATTGCTTGGTGAGGGTTTGCTATTTGATGGGGAGGTCACTACCACGTGTGGATGGATTGCACACGTGTCCCTGCCTCTTCTGCTGCGAGACGAGAGTCGGAACCTCTTTCCTAACGAGTGATGATTAAACACACGTGTATGCTCTCACAGGTGTGCCGAAACGTAGTTACTTAAAATGGCTGGAAAAGACACGTGTCCGCTTAGATATGCTTATAATGCTAACACGTAATCAAAATGGCTAATTCTCGTGTGCGCGCGCAGATGTGCTCACGGGTAATCAAAATGGCAGTATGGATGGATGGAAGACTGGGAGGCACTGACTCGTCCGTCGTCCGCCGCCGATTACAAGGCGGGGATGGAGTGCGTAGAGCAGACAGGTAATGTGGCTCTCGTGTTGCTCTTCGTGCATGCCTGGTCATCCCCTCCTCCGGCGTTTTTTTTTTATATATAAATATTTTTAAAGGGCGACCGCCTTGAGATATCGTCGTTGGAACTGACTGGCCCCAGGTAATTCAGAATTACCAGTATTTAACGTCATTCATCTGGATTCGGACGTGGGTCTGTATTTCAACAATTCATGGGTGTACCAACCGAGCTAGGCTCATTGGTCCTCTGGCGTTCTCGTTCGTTCATGGAGTTCGGGTCCTCCCGGCTTATGCAGCGGAGGAAGAAGAGACGTGAGCTTCCTATCCGTCCACGGCTCTCTTACGTAAAATAACAAACGTCTGGTCTCCGCGCTCTATTCCTCGATAAGCGTTTGACTGTATATATGTGCATTGCTCTGTGTGTGTGTGTGTGTGTGTGCTTGTGTGTGTGTGTGTGCGTGTGTGTGTGTGTGTGTGTGTGCTTGCAACTGTTTCTGTCTTCATCGAAGTTTGTGATGAGTAATGATGGGATTGGCGATAGCGATGGATTCATTTCCACCTCCACGAAAAACCAATCCACAGGAGGGAGGCAGACACAGAAGGAGGCGGAGGGGAAGACATTGGCGTCTCTGCTGATGTGGTTGCGAGCGGCGCGCGCCCGCGCTAGAGAGAGAGAGAGAGAGAGAGAGAGAGAGAGAGAGAGAGAGAGAGAGAGAGAGAGAGAGAGAGAGAGAGAGAGGGCGGCCACCATTATGAGCCTTCCATGTTTCGAGTAGTCAACTTGGCACTCCACGACGCTGTGTGCATTGTGCATTTATCTCCGGAGGACGCGACTGGGCCCTATCTCTTTCTATTTCGACGATTTTCTGGGTGCGGAGTGCAAGTATCACTGCCACAGAGAGAGAGAGAGAGAGAGAGAGAGAGAGAGAGAGAGAGAGAGGGGGGGGGGGGGGGGGGGGGGGSGGTCACCAATACGAGCCTTCCGTGTTTCCAGTAGTCAACTTGGCACTCCACGACGCTGTGTGCATTGTGCATTTATCTCCGGAGGACGCAACTGGGCCTTGTCTCTTTCTATTTCGACGATTTTCTGGGTGCGGAGTGCAAGTATCACTGCCTCTGGTAGTGCGATATGGGTAGTCTCATGGGACTCTTCATTGACATCAGCCATCGTGCATCTCCCACCAGGCCTTTTTTTTTTTTTTAACTTACGTTGCTCTCTTTTTAAGCGGTCGAACGCGATCCCCATCGCGACCCGTCTATTTATCGATGCACTGCACTGCCCTGCCTCTTGTTTCTTCCTACTGCTGCCGCTAACCATTTGATCGTGCGCCACATCCAGTGTCGCTTGGATTTCCTTTTGCCAACATGTTTTTTTTTTCCTTCTTCTTTTCATCATTGAACTGACCGGCCTCGTGTAATTGAGAATGACTGTGTTCTGTCCCTCTGATAGTACCTGGATTCGAACTTGAGTCTGTATTTCAACAGTCCAGGGAGGGTGTACCAAGTGAGCTACGTAGGCCCATGTCGGTTGCCAACGGCTATTACCGCATCTATGCTCACGGACGTGGTGGAGGTTGATGTGCTCTCCTGCCTCTCTTCTGTGCGTGTCATTCATGGTCCAAAAATAGATCTGGCCGTGTATTTCCATTTGTCTTTCGTCTTCGGGTCTGTGTATGCCCACTGTTTTCACGTTGTTCTTCTCTGTTTTCACTTTTCTTCTTCTCTGTTTTCACTTTTCTTCTTCTCTGTCCATGTGCCGTTATCTGTACCAATCTAGGTAAACGCATTCTGGCACGCCACATCCATCGAACTCTCCATCCATCCTCTGTTCTTTTGTCTTTTCTTTCCTTTTTTTTTTTTTTTTTTTTTTTTTGTTCCGAGCAGCGCAGTGGAGGATTTTAAGAGCCGTTTTTTTCACTCTTCTTCGTTTGCGCGGGACCGTGGCTGTTCTCGAGAGCTGATCTTTTTCGTTAGTGCATCGATATCTCTTTTCCCTTCTTCTCCTTCTCCTCCTCCTCCTCCTTCTTCATCTTCTTCGTCTGGCTGCTTCTTTTTCTTGATCGACGTTTTCTCAACGTGGTCGAAATGTGTGTAGTCAACACTGTACATGCATTTGGATGCCTTTCGGGACCAGGTGAGTTTGGAGGAGTCCAACATCTGGAACGTATCGGGACGATTATGAGGTGCAGATACGTATAGAGCGGTGTGTAGTGGAGCCAGGTCCATTTCCCTGCACAGATCCAAGAACGTGCGCGTTTGTGAGACTTGTATGTATGTACAATCTCCGTAGGGGATGCGGTATTTGCGGCCATCATGCAATCAAATCAGTCAATCAATCAATTAATCACTCAATCAATCACTCAATCAAATCAATTGGCTTCTTGTAGAAAGAGGGCAGCAGATTGTGACACTGGCTAGTGACGATAGGGGAGAGAGCGGAGGGAGGAGGTGCCAATCAATGCTAAACTGATTGTTGTCAGTCGCTCATCTTTAGAGGGCAAAAGAGATGTAGCGGACTCCGTAATGTTGATTTCCCCCCGCCCCCCCGCCCCCCCGTCCATGAACCGAATAAACCGTTGACTAGATTCGGCGACCAGTTTTTCTTTTCGTGTTTTTTCTTAATTTCTTCTCTCCCTCCGTCTGCTCTGTTATCGCAGTTTTCATTTTGTTAATTTAGTATGTCTTCTGAAGAGGAGAGAGGAGAGAGGAGAGAGGAGAAGAGAGTCGCTCACTCGCTTGGTTGGTTGCAGAAGGATCCGTTTCAAATCCGTCTTTTGTGTTGCTGGACATGTCTTTTTGCATCACTTTCTTCTTCTGGAGAGCAGGACCCCGGTTGCGCTGCTTTGCGCATGTGACGCGGACGCTGCGCTGCTTTGCGCATGTGACGCGGACGAGCAAGAGGGAGAGGAAATAGTGAAAGAGGAAGAGGAAGAGGAAGAGGAAGAGGAGGAGCTCGACTCAGGAGAGAGAGGTGGTGGTCCCCACTCCGCTGGAGGATGACCGGAAGAATCGTCTTCAGGCAGGGCATACTAAGTAATAAAAGGCCAAGCACGCGTGCATGCTCACAGGCACGACAGCTTTACGGCCATCCTAAGAGCTTTTTGAGATCTCCAACGGTCTATCCGATCCGACCTCCCAGGCAAGTTTCTTTTACTACGGCAAATCCCAGTTGGGTAAGTCCCCCACAACTTTCTTTTACTACGGTAAAGCCAAGTTGGTACACAATCCTGAACTGAACTGAACTGTGGAAATACAGAAGCGGATGAGTAAAATTTGTATACATAGTGTATATGCATACAACTGAGGGCATGGTTGAATGCACCAGGGCTCTTGGTTGTACGAGTGATGTGATCGAAATTTGGACAAGAAAAGACAATCGTATGGAAGAAATATTCTTTCAGTCGAAAAACAGTCCTGCGGTCCTTCATCGGGGGGGGGGGAGGGTGTCATTGTATCGGAATTTGGCGGGAAATTGAGACCAGCTATACGTGTGAATGTGACGATCCTGCGTTCTTCTAGGGAAAGACACGAATGTGAGCATGTGCCCGGCTGATGAGTTGGCTGTGCAGGCAAGGAGCATGTTCATGCCGCGGCTTGAAAGAAATAGCAAACTGGGACTGGAAGCTCTAATAAACCCCACCGTATCATGCCCAACTATTCGTCCCCCTGGTTAACTGCTGTCACTCGATAGGCAGCTCAGTTAAGGAGCGGAACTGGGACACGCTACTTTTGGTCATGATGTCTGACAGAAACTGTGTGAATTGATAGCACGGAGATATAGAGGGAGCGAGGGAGAGAGAGAGAGAGAGAGAGAGAGGTTGGACGATGAGTCGTCACTTAGAGGTGAAGCGTAGCGTTGGGTATGGATCAGCGCCGGGATGCGGTGTGCGACGTCATACTATGCCACGTCATACTATGCCACGTCGTACTATGCCACGTCATACTATGCCGCGTCCTGCTGTGATTGATGAGTGGTCTAAGGATCGTATGATTCTCGCTGAGTCTGTGTGATCTTGCCTCAGGAGTGACGATCTTCGTTCAGGCAAATTGTCTGCCTTAGGGTTTGAGGTGGACGCAGAAGATGGGGGGAGGGTGAGGGGGGGGAAGGAGATGAAGCGCTATAGAGGATTAGATAGGTAGGGATAGAGGGAGTGGTGGGAGAGATGGCAAAGAGGGGGTTTATTGAAACTACTTTTGAGTTGTGGTCGACGAGATGGGTCTCGGGGGGAGGCGATTAACAGCTGACGGTGATTAGATAGGTAAAGAGAGCGGCAGTGGTGAGAGAGATGGCATTGTCGTTGAAACTGCTTTGGAGTTGTGGTGGACGAGATGAGTCCATATGACTAGGTAGGAGGTAGTTGGCGGGAAGGAAAATGGGCAAGGTAAGATGGCGGGAAAGGAAATGGATAAGGTAAGATGGCGGGAAGGGCAATGGATAAGGTAAGATGGCGGGAAGGGAAATGGATAAGGTGAATCGGAGAAGATTTGGATGATTTATTTTTAGATCATTCCGTTCTGCACCGCCTGCGTGTCATGGCTTAGGGCATACTGAAACTTGGACTTTTTAACGTATTTCTGGACGGAATTGCGGCCAGATGCATCCAGGTTGGCCGTGAATGCGATCAGATACATTTGAGATCCTGCTAGTGTGAGTACGCCCTTAGTGTGTTACTGCCATGGGGATCGAAAGAAATGTGGTTTTGTGATTTAGTTTTTTATTTTTGTTTTGTCTGCCGTTGTGCTCGGTGGGGTGTGTCTCCGATTCATTCACGGTTTGAGTGAATGATGAACTTTTTTGAGGGGTAGCTGAGAGAGGCAGATCTAGGAGATCCGTAGCGGGGAGGAGAAGAAAGGTAGGTGGTTTGTAGGAGAGGAGACGAAAACGGACGAAGGATTTAGGCAGCCGGTGACAATCATTAGGAGTGTGCTTTTTCTTGAGTGCCCTCTTTTTTTTCTTTCCCTTCTTTTTTTGTTGGTGGTGGTAGAGATGACTCGTCGAGGACACTGTGAGTTGCTTTCATAAGTGTTTTTTTTTTTTTTTTTTTGGTCAGATAATTTGATTTCGTTCCGCGTTGTGCATAGTGGTGAGATGGTCCTGCTTTCGAGGATTTTTCCTTTTTTTTTGTCAAAGGAGTTGATTTTAATTTAATAATTGGAGGGTTTGTCAACTAATTTAAAATTGAACAGTCATTATTATTTTTCAAGACTTTTTAAAGTCTTTCTTTTTGTTACATGTCTTAGATCTTTGTTTTTTTTTGTTTGTTTTTTTTTGGTGGTTGTTTTTTTTGTCTTTTTTTTTTTTTCTTGCATGTTTTAGCTCTTTGTGGGTATGGGACTTTTTTTTTTTTTTTTTTTGGCATGTGACTTTGCTCTAGTAGCGGGATGCTTTGTATTAAGTGAATACTCTCACAATCGCAGAACTCTCCTAAATGTATTTGACCATAATTGCGACCAGATCTGGATGCATCTGGCCGCAATCGCGTGGCTTTGTCGCTTTCTCAGAGTACGGACGACAATATTTTATTATTTTCCCTACGGTTTATTACTGTAAGTCTCCCATTTCATCTTGTATTATTTATTTCCAAAGTTTCCTTAAATTCATAGAGATTCTGTTAAACCACCAATACTTCCTAAAAAAGTTGTGCCCTTTAACAGGCCACAATTTTAGGAAATGTACGGGTGTAGCGGACCCACCGGGTGTGGTGCTCCGCTAGTGACAGAGATGGAGATGGAGGAAGAAGGGGGAGCAAGTTGGCACAGCGCAGCTCCCCACGCAAGRCTCCAACGCACGTACTCCAAAATGTGCAAGTGATGAATGAGAATGAAAACAAACAATGGCTGGGGTATACCCCAGCGGACTGACGGGACTGGACTGGACTGGCTGGTACCGACAGAGGTACCGGCCTGGACTGGCCTACCCCAAATATAACACAGGCCTGTGAGAACAGGCCAAGGGGCTGGTCTCACAGGCCAACCCGAGGTCCGCTACACGATCCTCGGCCTGTGATGGATCGCCTAGATACAAGCATGCTTCCGCCAAGAAGCGGAACTCTACCAAAGAAAGAAAACCTGAGTAGTCTAGGATGCGGAGCAAGCTCCATGCTGAGTCCATGCGATGCAACCTAGGATATAAAATGTCACAAAACAGCAATGTCACAGCTAACAGCCTAAGTGAAAGTAGGAGCAACTAAGTAACATACGTGTCCTAGGAAAGCAAAAAGTAGTGACAACTAGATCCTAGAATGTTGGAGGCACTAGCCTCAGCCTGGTAACAACTGACTAGTGTATAAGTCCTAAGATCAGCAAAAGCATAACAACTAAATCCTAGAAATGTCGGAGGCAGTAGCCTCAGTCTGAGAGCAACAAAGCAATCAACAAGACAACCATATGTCACATGAGAAGTGTGTCGCACACCAAAGGGTGGGATGGGCTCTGAGGGTGGCGAATGCAGCCTAGGGGTTGAAAACTCCTAAGGGCATCCACACATAGTGACAGGGGAAAACGCATGTCATCAGGCTCAATGAGGGTAGGGAACTGGAAGCGAACAGAACCAATGACCCTAACAGATAGACCATTAGGGCGGGTAATGCTCGACTAAGGGGTGACTGCTATGGTGGGTCGATCATGCAAGGGAACAAGGGAGTCTGGTATACTGGGCGCACCTAGATGAAGCATGCGGGGCTGCTTAACTAGGGCGTGAGGGCCGACGAAGGGTAGAAAGATGATGGGTAAGGGAATCATGCAAATGACTCCTAAAGTGAGGGAGGTCGGAGCTAGATCCGTAAGATGGGAAGCCAGGGCAACGCTACGGTCCTGATGCCTGTGTGTATACCAAGGGAGAGCCCAACTCAGAGGAACCCGGCTAAAGGGAGACCATCATGCGACACAAGCAGGGTACTGTACAGGGTAGAGTGATAAGAGAGTGGCGACGTCTGAAGTAGGCAGAGCTGATCGTGATGAAGTCCATGAAGCTGCCGATGACGTCCACGATGAGAAGTCCGGAATGCCGTTGAGGAAAAGCCGCAGCGTCGACGAGCTGAAGTAGCAAAACTGATGTGGATGGAGTACTGAGAAGTCAAAGTCGTGGGAAGGTAAGTCTGAGTCAATCGTCGTATCGAGCAGGACGACGACGAGTGCGCTGTGGGCGCTCAGAAGCATCCGACTGCTGCTGAAGGTCTGCCTCAGATGGAGCAGGCTCGGCTTCAGCGGTCTCCTCAGCCGGAGGAGAAGGAGGAGAGTCAGTGGGCTGAGGAGGAGCAGTGAACCCAGCACGACAAGCACGGTCATAGGCACGCACCAACATGCGAGCGTGCTCCAAGTGCTCGAGGGGCTCCCAGGTAGCCTCCTCATCAGGGTAACCCTTCCAACGTACGAGATACTCGACGTGGGGAGGGTTGTCGTCGGTGACTCGGCGACCAATGATGTCTGAAACGAGGAACTCCTCGTGTCCGTCCACCATGATGGGTGGAGGACGCTCGTATGGTCGTCCAGCGAAACGCTCAGACGGTCTGCGGTAAGGACGCARTAACGAGACGTGGTAGACATCATGCACACGAGCCTGGCGTAGGTAGTCGGACAGCTTCACATGAAAGCTGACCGGACTAGATGCCGTATCAGAACCGACGGCTTGGAGGATGCGGCATGGGCCAAAGAAGCGACGCCGAAACTTGCGAAGCGTCTCCGCTTCGAGCTGTAAGTGGCGGGCGTCGATAAGCACATCATCACCGACCTTGAATGGGTGATCCATCCTCGATCGGTTCGCACGTGCTGCCATGCGAGTCTGGGAAGCGGCTATGTGCTCATGGGCGGTCTTCATAATCGACGTCATGTGTGCAACCCAATCATCCAGCGCGGGACAACTCGTGTCAGGGTGCATCTGGGACGGTCGAAGGAAGTCCGCGGGAACA
>BFEA01000275.1:80222-90867 GCA_003427395.1 Chara braunii
AAACACAAGTGCCCGGTAAACGTAGGGAGAGAGAGAGAAGAGGACAACAAACGAGGGGCTGTGACAAATTGTTTCGTCGGAGTTTGACTGACTCATCAGGAGGTTGAACCCTCAACAGTCTGCATATATCATCACAAACAGAACTGCCCGGTAAAGCGTAGGCAGAGAGAGAGAAGAGGATAACAAACGAGGGGCTGTGAGAAACTGTTTCGTCGGAGTTTCACCGACTCATCAGGAGGCTGAACCCTCAACAGTCTGCAGAATCCCCTCACTGATTACACTGTAAATGATAATCTACCTTAACCGAAATCAAAGTAGACTATCACTCACCCACACCAGATGGAAAACTCTACAGACTGTCGGTTCACACCCCATCATAAGCCAGCAATACATCCACGAAACAAAGAAAGATCTGTCACAGCCAAAAAATACACTCCACACACCTATATATATATATATGTGGGAATCGTCATCCGGGATTCTTTTTTTTTTTTTTTTTTTTAATTTTCACACTGTGGATCGGAGCTTTTTTTATGCCTTGTCTTATGACATCCTGGCCGGTCTTGTCCCGTTGTCACACTGTTGTCACACTGTGGATCGAAGCTTTTTCATATATATATATATATGAAAAAGAGAAAAATAGAAAAAAAATAAATAAATAAAGAAAAAAAAGATAAGATATGTTGATCTCTGGGATGTGTTATTTGCTTTGTGACAATTGGATTATCTTTCTGTCCGCACGGGAATGGGGGCAGCCAGCGCTCAACCTACATCCACGTGGCTGGCGCTGTGCGTAAGAGGTGATGGACTGCCAGGTAAACCGTAGGCAGAGAGACAGAGAGAAGAGGGCAACAAACGATGGGCTGTGACAAACTGTTTCGCCGGAGTTTCACGGACTTATCAGAAGGCTAAACCATATATATATATATGTATATTTACCGGGCAGTTCTGTTTGTGACGATATATATATATATATATATCTATATATATATATATATATATATATAGATATACGATAACAGATTGTCACAACCCCGTCGTTTATTGTCGTCTTCTCCCTCTGTCCTTATAAGCCGAAGAAGGAAACGAACAAGCAAAAAAAAAAAAAAAAAAAAAATTGCGAATAATAAAATAATTCCAACCACATTCACATTTGCGACCCATCGAAACTTTAGAATCCCGTTCACATTGTGCTCACGAAAGGGGAAAAAAATTCAAAAAAAAAAAAAACTTCAAAAATAATGATGCAACAATCGTCACGGGGAAAAACAAAACAGGGCGTTACCATTATAGTTTGCATTACATGCGTGCAGCAGGAAATATTAATATTTTTTAACCTAAATATTTAAAAAAATTGAAATAAAAGTCTGAAAAATATTGCAAGAACGAATTAAATGTGTCCCCGTTTCCGTTCACAAATCCAAGTTCAAACGACCATTGTCCTCTTCAAAAGCCATGTGGCAGCTATGGCTGCCTTATCCGCCATCGCGAAACTACCAGGCACGGTGTCGAGAGCCAACCAACCCACCATGACAACAACCGCCATATTGTAACTTCATACACGAACGACGACGAAAAAAAAAACCTACAATATCTTAACAAAAAATTGTTGCAACATAAAACGACCACTGCCCTCTTTACAAGCCACGTCACAACAATGGCTGCCTTATCCGCCGTCACGAAAGTGCCGGCCACGGTGCGCACGGCCAACGAAGCCACCATCACCACCATCGCCCTTTCGTCACTTTGTACACGAACGACGAAAACAAAAAGTACAAAAAAAATATCATTCTATACCGCCTACAAAATCGCACCTCCAACGCCACCATCCCCTCCTTCATGGTCTCCTCCATCTTTACCCCCTCCTCTTTCCTCATCGCCGCCATCTGCACTCCCTCCCCCCTCCTCATCGCCACCATCTTCACCCCATCCCCCTTCGTCATCGCCACCATCGTCACCCCCTCCCCCTTCGTCATCGCAGGTGGGAGGCGACAGTAGGTGACCGTTTGGCGGAGGGGGGAATGTCCATGTAGGGAAGTGCGAGTACGTGGCGGCTATGGCCTCCCAACCGATCGGACCACGCGTCGGATCGCCCCCCCAACCACCATTTAGCTCGTGCAGACCTTGCGGAAGGTCCCCCCATCCCTCCGCATTATGCACAGCTGTATCCGTGCTTGATTGCCCAAACACGGCAGAGGGCGCTGATGGAGACGATGGGGAAGCGGGCGGAGGTACGGGATTCATGACGGGAACGGGGTTCGCACCAACCCCCCCCCCCCCGCCATGTGCAGCTGACGAAGAAAACGACGGCAATGGCGCCGTCGTACATGGGGACGCCGCGCCGCTTTCATCGGCCATTTCTCTCTCTCTTTCTTTCTCTCTCTCAAACAAGAAGAAGATGACGAATCGAAACAACAACAAGAAGAAGACGACGAAGCGAATGAAGGAAAAGAAGATGAAGAAGAAGGAGACCTACAACGAACAAGAAGCAAAAAAAGAAGAAGAAAGACGACGAAGCGGAAGAACAACAAGAAAGACGAGCAAGAGAAGAAAGCCGATTGAAGAAGACGAAGAAGAAAGAAGAAGGAAAACACCAAGAAGGAAGAAGAAGAAGAAGACGAAGAATGAAGAAGTAGACCGAAAACGAAGAAGAAGAAGAAGACAACCAAGAACGAAGAAGACTCTCYCTCTCTCTCTCTCTCTACCCTCCGCGATGCGGACGCAGCGTACGAACGTGTTGACGAAGAAGTGAGAAAAAAAGAGAGAGAGAGAGAGAGAGAGAGAGAGAGAGAGAGAGAGAGAGAGAGAGAGAGAGAGGTATCCACGCTGGCGGCGTCCACGGCAAACCTTCATGGAAGGGGGTATGCAGGGGCGATTCGTTTTCCGACACCTATCTTGGACTACAAGTTCGGGGGTGGGGGGGCGGAAGAGGGGGCATAGAAGGGCGTAAGGGGAGGTAGGAGGTGGTGGAAGATGGGGGGGTCGAACACCCTGTCCAAGTGGTGTGGCCATTTGACTCACCGCGTGTCGCTGTCGCCGATGCCTGAGGTGACAGAGAGATAGACGCCTGTCGTCTAACTCCAACCTCGTAAGACATCGACGATGGCGACAGCCATCGTTTTATGTCTTTCTGTCTTCCGCACAGAGAGAGAGAGAGAGAGAGAGAGAGAGAGAGAGAGAGAGAGAGAGAGAGAGAGAGAGAGACAGCAACCGTTCTGTATAGATATGCATGTCGTCGCGACATGCATATCTCTATGTCTTCCCACGATGTGACGATCCCGCAGGACATCAACCAACCGCGACGTGACACGTGGGAACTCAGACGAGCACGATGACCCGGTACCGTCGCGCCCCATCTCGCTGTGTAGTGGCGGTAGTGGCGAAGTGACGTGGCTTGCACGAACCCACCGCGTCGTTTCAGGCGAGGTAAACCGTAGGCACGGAAAAAATAACAAAAAAAAAAAAAAAAAAAAAAAACATTGCAGAACGAAAGCGAAAACACTCCGAAAAGATATGCAAACACTTACCAAAAAAACAAAAGCAAAAATTGAAAAAAAAACAACAAATATTCTGTTCGTTTGTCCGTATCCGTGAGCACGGACATCGTGTTGCAACGACGTCATTCCTTACCACCGGGCCTACCGGGTCCCTCATTCAAAACGGCATGTCGGGATGGGACTCGGTAGGCCGTGAAAAACCGGTCGTCCGACCAAAAAACAGCGACCGCGACATACAGGTTGTCCGAGGGTTTTCGGTGGCGGGGGGACCTGTGGTTTAAATGCCTCCTGATCAGCATTGATTCCTGTAGTGACAACTGTAGTATTAGGTTCAGGCTAGTGACCATAGTTGACAGGGTCTTGTACGGATCCTGTGGTCCTTAGACAGACAGTCAGTCCAGTGGGTAGGTCTAAGTGGTGAGGAGTGAGATAGTCATTGTCGTGCACCTGACACTATGGATGACTGCCCTATGTACGGTCTGGTCATGGGGTTCTCCCTTCGGGGGACCCTCTTGCGTCTCCTCTTTCCGTTGGGTTTCTTGAACACCTTTACGTGTAGAGTAGAGACCAGGGCTGGTGTTAGCACCACTCCCTATACGAAGGAGCAGAAGGAGGAGGCTGCGAGGATCTTGGCTGAGCAGAAGGCCAAAAAGGAGAAGAAGGAGGTAGTAAAGCAGGATAAGAAGTTGGCCTTATTGCAGGAGCAGGCTGCGAAAAGGAAGAAGTTGGAGGAGGAGTTGGAAAGGGTGAAAAAGGAGGAGGAAGAAAGGTGAAAGCAGTGGAGGAAGAAGAAGAAGAAGAAGAGATCAATTAGAAGGTAGTAAAGCAGGACAAGAAGTTGACCTTATTGCAGGAGAAGGCTACGAAAAGGAAGAAGTTGGAGGAGGAGTTGGAAAGGGTGAAAAAGGAGGAGGAAGAAAGGTGAAAGCANAAGTTGACCTTATTGCAGGAGAAGGCTACGAAAAGGAAGAAGTTGGAGGAGGAGTTGGAAAGGGTGAAAAAGGAGGAGGAAGAAAGGTGAAAGCAATGGAGGAAGAAGAAAAAGAAGAAGAGAAAAATGTGGAAGAAGAAGTGCCCTTAATTAGAAGAAGTATCACGGGGGAGTCGAGTGGCACAAAGAAGGAAGACCCCTGGCTAGAGAAGAAGGTTTCTGAATGGGTTGCGAATTTGTCCCTGGGTGAAGAGGAGCCGGTGATGTTATATGTTCCTAGGGAAAAACAGGAGGCGATCAATCAAGAGTTGGAAGTCGAAGAAGATCCCCTCAAGCGTCAGACAATAGAAGAAGAGAAGAAGCTAGAATGGAAGTTGCGTCTGATGAGGGAGAGGAAGAAGAGAACGGAGGAGGCCAGCAAGGTGGCAAGAGAGTTGGAGGCTGTCAAAGAACAAAGAGTGCAAATGGAGGTGATGGCGAGGAAAATAGAACTTTTGGCAAGGGCTCAGGAAGAGCAGTATCAGTCATCCAGTAACCAGGATGTAACGCTGCGCTCCATACGCCTAGGTTTTAGAGAGTTTGCGCGTGAAATGATGATGCAAGTGGGCACATAAGTTAAGGCTAGGATGAAGAGCACAGAGCGATTTTGTACGGGGGCTATAGAGGGTGCCAAGTTGGTGGCTCTAAGGGAAGAAGAAGCACGTCCTGGAAGAGATCCGGTCAAAGTTAAGTTCCCCGATTCCTATAATGGGAAGAATGGAGAAAACTTTGATAACTGGGAGACGAAGATTATTTCTTATGTTCACCTCCATAAGATCTTGCATGAGGAGCAAGTTCTCATCGCCTTCCACGTTCTCAAGAACGAAGCATCAATCTTCGCCCGCTTGCTTGCCCGCGCTGCCGACTGCGAGAATGACATGGTAGCTTACTCTGCGAAAACCTCCCTGAGCGCATTCCTTAAATTACTACGCAAGAGATTTGTTGATGTAACTAGAGGGATTAGGGCCTCTTATAAACTCCGGACCGTCCACTCACGACCGTGGAAGAGTGTCACGACACTCAAAAGGAATCGTGGATGAATTGGTAGTTGTCCATGGTCACGGAGTCACAGAGACTCAGCTGGTCCAACTATTCTATCGTGCCATGCCTGAGCCCTTGCTTGGGCACTTCTTTGAAAAGAGCAAGGAGCCCGCTATGACCTACGGTACTGTGAGTAAGGAAGTAGTGGCTTTCAAAGCCCAATCCATGCAAGCCACCACCTTCTGGCATAAGGATCTGAACAAGGGCAAGAAATGGAAAGGCCATACCATCTCATGCCAAGTCAAGGCCAAGGATTATTTGATTATGACTTTAGATGAAGGTGGTATGGAGGAAGTCCTCCATGACCAGATAGAGTGGGGGGATTAAAAGAGCAGGATGACAATGACAATAGTCAAGGGAGGGCTTACACTGTTGTTGCAGTTGGAGGGACGCCACAAGGAAGAGGAGGAGGCCGGGGCCAAGGGGGCCAGGCTTGCAGTGGTCGTGGGGTTGGCGGCAGAGGAAACCGCCAAGCGGGAGGTAGGGGTCAAGGTCCCCCGCAAAACCGCTCTCGTTTCAGTCGGTCACCTTGTAGGAGGGGTGAATGGCACCCTGGTTTGCCACAAGGCAGGCCTTGGGAAGATCTGGGCTTAGAACAGACCGTGTGGCAAAGGCGTATAGACCGGGATCTGTGTATCTATTGCGGTGACCCTGATCATATTATTAAATACCGCCCTAAGTACAGAGAGGCCCGGTTTGTTGCACAAGCAGCAAAAGGCAACCGCCGGTAGGGGTTGCAGTTTCCCTTACCCCTAGACCATGTAGAGAAGAGTGCGCGCACCACATAGAAACTCCCAAACCACATCTGTCTATGGCAGAGGTTGCTGGCTAGTGCCTAGACAACTGTCGAGATACTGCTTGTGTTAGAGTCTCTCTAGGCACTTCCCTCACAAGCGTGGCAGTAGAGTTGAAGGAGAGGATGCATGCCTGCGCCAAGATGAAGAAGGACGACGAAAGAACAACTAGTTTTAGTAGACGTAGAGGTCTTTAGAGGTAGAGTAGGGACCCTTATAAACAGTGGGGCCACCCGCAACTATATCAGTAGAAAGGCGTTGCAGAAGCTGAAGTTAAAACTGAAAGTCCAGAAGTTAGAAGACCCTATAGTCTATATCCTCGCAGACAATCGCACTATGCGAGTCGAGGATTACGTAGAGGGAGTCCAGACGTACTTTCGCTTAGAGAAGGATGGGAAGGTGGAGAAAGTTTTCCATTCTCTGACTCTCCTCGTGGAGGACAACCTTCCTTTCGACATGGTCTTAGGAATGGATTGGGGAGAGGCATCAGGGGCCACACTCCATTTAAGAGAGCATGAGTGTAGGCTCCTTAGTCCATCAGGCGAAGTCAAGACTGCTCGCCTGTTTCATCAGTGCTCCCGCGGTCGCGCGATTAGTGAAGAAGGAGCAATTAGAAAATCAAGTTTTTGTACCCTATGTTAGGCCTGTCACTGAGCCTACGAAAGAAAAACCCCTTGATCCGGCTATTACCAAGTTACTGGAGGAGTATACAGATTTAGCTAATCCGCCTACAGGAGGAGTGCAACGACCAATCCAACATCGCATTGAGATAGAGCCTGGCAGTAGAACTCCTAAGGGAGCTATCTACAGAATATCCCCAAGGGAGGAGCTGTGCAAGCAGTTAGACGAGCTCCTCGAGAAGGGTTGGATTAGGCCCTGTTCATCTCCATTTGGAGCACCTGTTCTTTTTGTTCCAGGAGGAGGGAGAGCTTAGAATGTGTATAGACTATAGGGGTCTCAATGCCGTCACAGTAAAGAATGCAGAACCATTGCCCCGTATAGATGATCTATTAGATCGGGTGCAGGGCTGCAAATACTTCTCTAAGATAGATTTGAAGTCAGGCTATCATTAGATAGAGGTCGACCTTGATGATCAGTACAAAATGACATTCAAGACTAGATATGGACACTATGAGTTTATAGAGATGCCCTTTGGACTAACCAATGCGCCAACTACTTTTCAACGCTTCATGAACGATTTGTTTAGGTCATGGTTAGATAGGTTTGTAGATGATATTTTAGTCTTTAGTAAGACCCTCCAGGAGCACGAGGGCCATCTGCGGCAGGTCTTGGAGAAGCTAAGAGCAACTGACTTCAAGATTAACGCGAAGAAATGCGAGTGGGCCAAGACGCAAGTTTTGTACTTGGGCCACGTCTTAGATGGGGATGGCATGAAGCCTGAGCATAACAAGATAGCAATGATCGGAGATTGACCAACACCCCGCACATTGACAGAGTTGCAGTCGTTTCTAGGCCTAGCGAATTACTACAGGAAGTTCATGAAGAACTTTTCTACCATCGTTGCACCCCTTCGTAGGTTGTTAAAGAAAGAAGCAATCTGGGAGTGGGATAGAGATTGTACATCGGCCCTGAAGAAGTTGAAGCGCGCCTTGATAGAGTATCCAGTTCTCAAGGTAGCCGATCTATCCTTGCCTTTTGTCGTCACCACTGACGCAAGTCAGTATGGTATAGGTGTTGTTTTACAGCAAGATGATGGCAATAGGTATAGACCCGTCAAGTTCATGTCTGCTAAGATGCCTTTAGAAAAGGTAGTGACATCAACCTACGAGAGGGAACTCTACGCTCTCAGACAAGCTTTAGACCACTGGAGGCATTATTTGCTTGGGAGGCACTTCAAAGTGTATTCAGACCATGAGACATTGAGGTGGTTGAAGACGTAGGCCAAGATGACACCTAAGCTTACTAGGTGGGCCGCATAGATAGATCAGTTTGACTTTGAGCTCAAACCGGTTAAAGGGAAGTATAATGTAGCCGCAAACGCTCTAAGTAGAAGAGCTGGTTACTTTGGAGCAATAGTTCACTACCTGGATATAGGGAGAGACCTGCAACAAAAAGTCAAAGAGGCATATGCACATGATTCTATTTATAGTTATCTCCTCAAGAGAGTTAAGGAGTCTTCAAAGTTTGAGCCAGACTACTGCACTACAGACGGGTTACTATTTGAGAAGACTAACGTAGCTGATCGTTTATGCGTTCTCGATAGTGAAGAGATCCGTAGTTTGATCCTAGGGGAATGTCACGACACAGAGGGACATTTTGGTTGGTCAACCTCATACGCGCGTATACATGGCCAGTTATGAAGGCCGGTTGTATGTACTCGGTTGCAAAGTCTGCCAACTGAATAAGACCACTACACGAGCCCCTCTTGGTCTTCTCAGACCCTTGCCTATTCCCACAGGACCCGGAGATTCTGTGTCCATTGACTTTATGGATGCTAGGGTCAAGAATAAGCATGGCAAGAGTCAAGTCATGGTTGTAGCTGATAAGATCTAGTAAATATGCAGTCTTTGTTCCTTTATTCGCAGAGGAACGAACAAATTTAGTTATAAACAAGTTCTTTGATCATTGGGTCAGTGAACATGGTCTCCCTCTGTCAATAGTTAGTGATAGAGATACCAGGTTCACCAGTCAGAACTGGCAGGAGTTGATGAGAATTTATGACTCTAGGTAGTTGATGTCATCTGGCCGTCATCCTGAGACTAACGGTCAGACTGAACAGATGAACAAATTCGTGCAGCAAGTTTTTAGAATGTATATTAGACTTGATCAAGTTAATTGGGATGAGATGCTTCCCAAGGTAGCCAGCGCATACACTAACAGCGTGCACTTAGCAACTTGTCGCACTCCCAACGAGTTACATAAGTTCTTTAGACCGCGTGGACCATTTGAGGGACTAAACCGAGATCACCGCCTGGTACTAGGGAGTTTGCACTACACTATGAAAAGGAGATTGCCACCGTTACAAAGAACCTCAGGAAGGCCCAACATAGAATGATAGAGCTAGCCAATAAGCACCGTCGCCCATCACAGTTTCAAGTAGGCGACTTAGTCTAGGTCATGTCCAAAGAGTTCGCTTCACAGGAGAATATCTCACAAAAGTTACTGCCTGCATACCGAGGGTCGTGACCGATCTTAGAAGTCAAGGGCGGAGAGGATGGACCGTCTTACACAGTCGAGATTCCAACACACCTCCACACCTACCGGGTGTTTCATGCATCAAAGTTGCTACCTTGTACCACAAGTCGACAGTTTTCATCACGGAGGTCCATGATCCCTCTGGACATGGATGGACATTGACGACATCGTGTGCCAAATTGTTTTCTGCAACCGCGCTACTTTCTGCGCAAGGCTACTTCGGGGGTTGAATCGGGACGGCCCGTTGGATTGCATGGGTGCCCTTGCTTTTCTTGTTTTTTAAATTGAGGCTGGCATGGTCCCACGACAGTTGGCAGTTGATCGCACTTTAGCTAGCGTGGAAGATAACTGTTGCCATAACTTCTTTCTTGTTCTCTTGTGGAAAATAAGAATTTTGGCGCAATCATCGCGCGAAAAAATCTTTTTTTGAATTTTCAATTGATGTCAAGCCCCCGCGGGCTCTCAGAATTTTCTTCTTTCATAATTTATTTTTGTAATTAGGATTTAGGCTAGGAATTTGGGTACATCACAATTTTGTTGCACGATGTTTCTTGTTTGCGCACGCCTTGCCACGCCAGGATCGGTGCTCTGACTTTTCCGTGCCTTAATCTTACGTGTAATTGTAATTCTTGTTTTGGCGGGCATGATTATAACCGTAATCCTCTCGTTCTTGATATCTTTTCTGGCGCCCTCACGCGCACATACTTTTCCCCCTGTCCTATTGGCCTGAATGATTACATGATCGGATCGATGTGTGGAGTGTGGCTACGTCCCCCACGCCGCGGCCTGGCCATGTAGTCGTAGGCACTTACTTCATCCTCCTTCCTGCCCACTCAAGCACAATCCCGAGTCTCTTGTGCAAATGCACATGCTATAAATTTTGCAAGCGCGATTAACTTGCTCTCTATGAATTTTTGGAGTTAGCGAGGTCGAGAGGATCGACTAACGAGCAAGAGTTGGAAGGTAAGTAGAAAGTTGTGCGATCCGACGGGCTGGTGCTGGGTATGCGGGGTTGACGTGGGGCCGTGACGGACTGTGGCGCACGAGCTGACCTGGCTTGCATACTCGGACTAAGTGGGGTGACAACTCTGTGTGGGTGCAAGGCGACGGACTGCCCGCATCGAGATGTTGTGGAGAAGAGAGAGAGAGAGAGAGAGAGAGAGAGAGAGAGAGAGAGAGAGAGAGAG
>BFEA01000275.1:113207-130730 GCA_003427395.1 Chara braunii
TCTCTCTCTCTCTCTCTCTCTCTCTCTCTCTCTCTCTCTCTCTCTCTCTCTCTCTCTCTCTCTCTCTCTCTCTCTCTCTCTCTCTCTCTCGACTAAAAGCAAATCACCGACCTTTACGCAACACCAAGAGTGCCATGAACCTCCCCCTGCTGCACAACCTGCAGAATCAGATGATCTCATAGTGCTACAGAAAGGCCACTGCGCGTACTATGCCAAACTCCACAAGATCTCCAGGCCAGACGAGGAGCGCTACTTCTTAGACAAACAACTATACAAAGTAAATCACAGACCTGTATACAACACCCAGACTGCCAGTGTCGCATACCGTAAAGGTGCAGACCAGAACAAGAACCGAGCTCTCTTACATAGTAAAGGATAGCGCAGCGGAAGGCTTAAATACCAATGATCCGAACAATCAATGTTGTAATGCAGACGAAACATACAACATCATCATTCCATGGTGTGAAGGGGCCTGGCGCTCACACAGGAAGAATGTGCCAGTCCCCAACCATACACAGACGAAGAAGAGGGGGGTTAGATGAAGAAGAGGGGAAGATGGGAATGTCGTCAACACCAAGTCTTCGGTACAGGTCCCAAATAATCCCTCGTCAAATGTATGAATCCCAATGTCGAGTCTGGATCCAAATGTCGTCAAGTCCCAAAGTCACCAATCTCTCTCACTCGTAGTCTGCAGATACTGAGATGTCAGGTAGCGAGAGGGTGAGGAAGAGATGGTGGACTTAGAAGAGGAAGAAGAAGAACTCTCTCTCTCTCTCTCTCTCCCGGTCCGGTACTAACCTGTGAAGGTGGCGCCTTGTTGCAGGTACATCGAAGACGAAGCTGGAGCTATGGCGCCACAGGTAAGTCTCCATGGCCTCTGCCAACCATCTCTCTCTCTCTCTCCAACGCTACTCCAGCTCCTACTAGCGCCCAACGCTGAAGACTACTGCCGCTACTACAACTCCTGCAGCGCTCCTCCAGAGTGCTGCTGCCCAATCCTGAAGACTACCTCCTGCCTCCTGAACTGCACGTGAAGTGCCTTGGAAGTCCCTATGAACTACCTTGTGACTACCTGCAGCCTGTAGGGCGGGCCAGTCTTATATAGTGCTGGCCCGTCCAGGAGGCTGCTCTTGCCAATTCTGAAACTTGCCAGACCCTGGCGTTGAAGTTCAAACAAGGGTTGTCTTGAAAACAGGCCAAAAATGGCCTGTGCTAAAACCCTGGTCTGGTGCCGAAGTTTCAGGGCAAGTCGATCTCATGAGGGCCTGAAAATGGCCCTCCGTTTCAGGCCGAAAAGACTCAGGGCCTGTAGGGCCTTTTTAGGCTGAAACGACACAGGGCCTGTAGGCCGTTGTTTTCAGGCTTTTAGGCTGAAATGACACAGGGCCTGTAGGCCCTTGTTTTCAGGCTTTTAGGCTGAAAACGCTGGTCGGGCCCTGCAGGCCCGTGTGGCTGTGCAGTATGCCACAGCCAGGAACCTCCGCCTGCCGCACAATCTGCAGAATCAGATCATCTCATAGTGCTACAGAAAGGCCACTGCGCGTACTGTGCCAAACTCTGCAAGATCTTCATGTGACACCACGAGCACTACTGCTTAACAGTTAAAACACCCTACAAGCTTCCCGTTTTCTTCCATGTCTCCGAAAGAGCGGCCCGTGGGAATGACACCCACAGCAAACACTCTCTGAGCCTCCTCGTGAAGATATTGTGGCCAAAACTTCAAACATACATTCTCAATTTCTCACCTCGAAAAAACTTTTTTTTTTTTTTTTTTTGAAAACAGGAAAGGCTGCTAGGGGAGGTGATACCAGCATCCCCCCCTAGCAGGTTTCCTAGTTGCTCCAATCTATTGGTGGGGAGCCTCACCTGCTTGAAATCGGGTCCAGCGTCATGGCCGCTCACAAGCATTCCTTCATCGAAAAGACAGCCCATGCTGCAAAGCAGGGCGTGTATAGTAAATAAAACCAACAAAACATGTCCATCCACAAAAGAAGAATAGCCCCTTACCGTCTTCACGCAAAAATAATGCCCGGGTTGGCCGCCAGGAGTTATATTCGTTTATAACTCCCGGGCGTTATATTCAGTAAATTGGTGGCAACTTCGGTGGGGCCCCAAAATTCCGAATTTTTTTTTTCTTCAAAAAATTCTGTAAAAAATTATATGTTGTCCAGAATTGCAATGCAACCAACTTTTGGCTAAACTCGGAAATAAAAAATAAAAATAAAAACTCAAACCGAAATATGCCCTTTGGAAGTCAAAACCCCTTTCAACCCCCTTTAAAACCCATGTATATCCCCCTCCCCACCCTTTCAAACCCATGTATACTATCTCGACAAGGCTCTCTGCCCATGGAACATTCAAATCTATACGAATACTCGAAGGGGCATTCTATTTAAGAAAAAGACAGTAAGATCTAAAAATCTTAAAAGAGAGTAAGATCTAAAAATCTGATCTTTTTAGGGTAAGTTGAATATAACGCCCGGGCGTTATTTTCGGGTGAAGACAGTAGTACGAGCCCGATCCTAACCGCTCAAGTCTGCCAGGACAGAGAGCTAGCAAGACCGGGATGTGTGTTTTAAAAGAAAAACAAAAATTCTCTCCCTAATCCCATCCACAAATCATCACAAACCATCCATAAAAGGAAAGAGGTATAGAATCTATAGATAGACAGCATAGTAGAAGATGCAAGTTTAGTGGTGTCTGCTTTTACCGGCACCACTAACACTGCTGGGTGTGTTTTTTCAAAAAAAAAAAAAAAAAAAAAAAAAAAAAAAGGTTTGTTCGGTTTTTCTGGGCCTTGTGGTTATTTTCTTTTCTCCCAGGGTTGGGAAATGTCAGTGCAGCGGTCCGGATTTGGCCTATTCTGCTACTGGACTATAATTCCCAATTCCTGCACCTAAGCTGGGTAATGGTCGCAGTATTTGGTTACTTGTTGGTATCTGGGTTGTTTGTGGAGGGATTCCCGGCCTACCCCTTCTTTGCGTATAATAAAAGAGCTGAGTTTCCTGTAAAAAAAAAAGAAAAAAAGAAGATGCAGGGTTGGCCACTTTTGTGTGGTTAGACCACCAGTACACCCGACCCGGTTTTGCCGAAGCGACGCGCCCTGCACGCCAAAATTTACCGACCCGAAAACGCAAAGGTACCGGTAGCCAGAAACTCCAGTTTGGTACCGGTGAAACTTCGTTTTGGATTTGACGAAGGCCTCCACTTTCGAAAGCCGGACACTTCAGCCTGTACATCTGTACTACCAGCCCATTGTCTGTCGTACAGACATCAGTTTTTGTTTTTGTGTTTTTTGTCCACCGCATTGATTTTATTTCCATTGCGTGCCTACCGGTTCGCCTCCTGGCGTCCTCCCTCTATCGTTCCCTGCCGCCTTCATCATACCTGGCATGCAACCGACTTTCGCGTTGTTTCCTTCCCTCCAGTCACCATGCTACATGGCATGCAAGTGGAATTGATGCTGCTGCCCCTGTGCATTGCGAGGATCTGCAAAGCACTAAGTGGGATTGACTCCACTGTGCGAAGGCTACAACACCTGTCTTCCACTGCCGTTGTGCTTCACTGATCAACGGCATGCACAAACTTTGGCTGGTTTTTTTTTTTTTTTTTTTTTTGTTCCTCCTTATTTTCAATGGTTGCGTATGGTTTCCCTGCTGGTTGGGGCACTGCCTTTGTGCTTCGCTGATCCATGTCATGCACAAACTTTTGCTTTTTTTTTTCCCTTTCTTTTCCTTTCTTTCCTTTTTTTTTCTTTTTTCTTTTTTTTACAAGAAAACAACCCAAGATGATGCTTGGGGTGCTGATAGGAGCAGACACTACTAGCAGTCTCGGGAGGGCTCCATCTATTGGTGGGGAGCAACACCTGCTGGAAAGCGGGTCCAGCGTCCCAGATCATTTGTAATCGAATGTTTGAACAGTTGTAAATGCGCAGGCACGCGGTGACGGGCAGCATTGATTGCCATCGAGTGAGGGGATCGACTGCCCATCAAACCCTAGGAACCTTACCCTGCCTTATTCAACTACTATACTTTTTTTTTTCTTCTTTTTTTTTTTTTTTTTTAAGCAACCTTCTTTTTTTTTAATTAGAAATGCTGGAAAGCGGGTCCAGCGTCCCTTGACATATAATGATGAGTGATTGAAACCAATGATGCTGGGAAACGGGCCCGGCGTCCCTTGTACCTCTCACCCTCATCTGAGTGGCGCCAGATTCCTCGTCATAGATCTAGTACTAATTTGAGTAAATGCTCTTGATAAAAGTGATAAATCACATGGAGGCTGAATTAGCCAGTTACTGTTCTGGTCTAGCCTGCAGAAATAATATTTCCTATATACCATACCAAGAACTTGGAACTAAAGCAGATGCTGGGGGTGGGAAAGGATCAGGGAAATCTGACAATGGGCGCATAGGTATTGAAGCCTCACAAGCAGTCCAATCTTCAAAATCAATTTGTAGTCCCTTTTGAGCCCAGCATTATCATCATTCATTGCCCCATTCCAAACCACACTCCCAATTCTCCTTCCCTGGTTTCCGCCCAACCACTTCCTTGTGAATTTTCGAAAATGATGCTGAATTTCGGTTTTATCTGAGAGAAATTATACTTTTTCTTTTATTTGATCCCATTTTACCAAAATGTCTGTTTGAATTTGCTGTTTAATAGTGTCTGTGAAGTCTGGGTCATCTAGCCTGACTCCTTTCCATTCATAAGTACACCTCCTCATCCAGATAGCCCACATAACCGCTTTTCTCCCTATTCGAAACAAATTATCCATAAATTCCTCATTTTCTTCTACCAATTCTGGGTCCGGGTTCCAAGTTTCTAGAAGAATAACCTTCCATGACCATGGCCATTCAACTTGTGGGACTAAATGTGACCAGATACGATCCCACCACCTCCACAACCAGACTGAACCTGGGCACTGCATAAAGATATGTTCTATGGTCTCCGGAGATATTCTACTTGGGAAAGCGGATTTACAAATTTTGCACCATCTTTCTGCTAATCCTTTTTGTTCTAAGGAGGATCTATCAATGAACCAGTCATTGGTTGGAAGACATCTATGTTCAATTTGCCATTGGAGAGAAGCTATTTTTGCTGGTTTGTCTTTGACTGTTTTGAACCAACGTATCGACCTCAGCTCCTCTTTACTTACATTAAGATGTTTCATCCACCTAGTAGAGACTCTATCTTTCAGATTGATTCTGGGGCGCAACATACGATATGCTGATTTAACTTTGAGTGAATGAATATTCCTTTTGAATGATCTGTTTTGACTTCCTTTTTTTTTTTTCCTGAACTCCATACCCAATTAGCCGGGTCAAAAGGGAGTTCCGAGATTGGGCAGTCCGGTTTGAATGCTACCCAGGAGTCCTTGCTCCTGAAGACCCTTATCCTAAAGATGTGTTGAGCATGCACCCATCTTGTTTCCCCTTGGCCTATCGAAACTGCAATATTGTTTGAGGATAAAGAAAATATTTGTAAAAGAAATCTTTCATTTTGTTCATTGTCCAGAATTATGCCAATTTCCTAGGGTTGGGTCCTGATAGCTACCTAATCATTTATCACCAATTTAGGGCCCCTTTTAAGAATACGAATCCATTCAAGTGGGATGAGTTCAATTATCTTTTCCAGCGATTCCATTTGATGATGACAGTACCTAAGTTGGCTCCTAAGTTTTGGTGGAGCTATCCAATCCTTGGTATCTTTATCTCATATGTCCTTAATCCTTATGACTCCATTTTTAACCCATCCCTTCCAAGGTGAGTGCATGCAGTAAAGAACATATCCCTGGGAATCTCGAATCCATCTGTTATCAAAAAGAGGTTGGTGACACACTTCCTCCCACCTTTCTGGTGATAACTTGTCAGTTAGGGAAATTTGTCTCCATGTTTTTATCATAGAGACCCAAAATGGATCATTCTCCAAATCTTGTCTAACCGCTTTCCTACTTGAAATCATGGGTGCAGTTGTTGGTTTAGAAATCCCCCTAGGAATAGTCCATGAATGGTTCTCTAACCAGGTTAACGGGTCAATTCTCTCGGCCATAGGAGGTGCTAGACGTTTAATTTGCTCCAACGCTAAAGGTGCCCATGGAGTATGTGGTATAAATAGTAAACGTTGCAGCCATTGGATTGAAAGAGCCTTGGCCTGGGTTGAAGGATCAAGAATCCCCAAGCCACCAACCGCTTTCGGTTGGATAATAGACTGCCACGCTACCCTGCTGATGACTCCTTTGTACTCATTATTTCCTCTCCATAGAAATGCAGTTAGTTTGTGCTGAAGAGATTTAAGGAAGTCTTTATCCATAGCTCAAATCCCTGACTTATACCAAATAGATGCCAGAATTACATTGTTGATGATCAATGACCGTCCAAAAATAGAGGTATGTTTGTTCTTCCATATTTCCATTTTTGCCTGGGCAGGTTGGGAGATCCATTCATTATGATTCTTTGGTTTTCCTACAACAGATAGAGAAATTCCTAATGCTCTTATAGGGGTATCCAGGGTTAACCACTTTATCCTTGGAACCTCTGGGGGCCTTCCTCCTTGATGATGAATCCACCAACCAGTTGTTTTACTTCCCCAATTGACTTTCATGTCTGATAGGTGGCAGAACCTATCCATCAAGTTCTGAATTTCTACCATGTTCTCATGAGTAGCATCAATCATAATGTAAAAGTCTTCAGCAAATAGGGAGCAAACTGGAATTGTCTCCTCTGGTATACTCATGACCTGTATTCGGCGAATATCTTTATGGTGTCGCAGGTTAGCTGTCAACGTCTCCATGATAATGACAAAAAGAAAAGGCGCCAACGGATCACCTTGACGAACAGATCTTTCTAGTGGAATGAGAGGTGTCACATTATTATTAACCATAACCCTAGTGGTAGCATTCTGGTGTAGGATTCTCACCCATCTCCTAAAATTTGGACCAAAATTCATTTTTTCCAAATACTTATCCAAAAAAAGCCAATCCACATGGTCATAGGCTTTTTCGAAATCAATAAATATGAATGTCGCATTATGTTTGGATTGACGAGATATTTTAAGGAGTTCATTTACCAGAATAATATTATCTTGAATATTTCTGCCTGTTATAAATCCAGTTTGAGATGCATGAATGATTTTTGAGATTATCCCAGACATCCTATCTGCTAATGTTTTAGCTATGAGCTTATATACTACTGTGAGAAGGGTTATTGGCCGATAATTCCTTATGTTAGCCTTATCTCCTTTTTTATATAGTAGGGTAAGTACCCCCTGACCCACAAATTCTCCCATATCCCCCGATTCCCATACTGCTTGATAATAGTCCATAAGATCCTTAGACATAAAATCCCATGTTGATTCCCAAAATTCTTTTGGGAGTCCATCTATACCCGGGGACTTATCCTCATCCATAAGTAAGAGGACCTTCCAAACCTCCTCCTTAACAATAGGTTTTTCAATCAATATCTTCTGCTCTTCTGTTAAAGATTTGTTTAATGGCACCAGAAAATCTTTCATTTCAAGAAGGCGTTGATCTCTAGGAATATGATTGTTTTAAGAAGTGAATAGAGATTTAAAATAATCCCTAGCTATTTTTGAACAAGTAGCAGTCGATGTGACTAAATTATTATTTGGACCTGCTGGGTCTTCTAATGCCTCAATTATGGTTCTCCCTGACTTAGCTTTGGCCATTGCAAAAAACCTAGCATCCATTGCACCTTCCATGTTCTGAATTCTGAGTTTTTCACTTATTCTTAGTCCTTGTCATCTGTATTCCATATGGGTGAGAAGTTGAGCTTCCAGACTTAAAAGTTTCTCTGCTGTTGATTCGCGGACTTCTTGCTCTTCAGAATCTCTTTCCTTTAGCTGTAGTTCTCGAATTATCGTGTGAAGATTAGTTTCCTTTGAATGTTTTTCTTTTGCCAATAGTTTAGAATATTCATTGCATTTACGACCCATAAAAGCTAGACCGTTATTGAACCATTTAATTTCATCTTTGAGACACAATTTTTGGTCCCTCCAAAAATTCCAAACATCCCGAAGATAATTAACGAAGCATTCCATTATGAGGTGCGAGGTATTAAGATGATAAAAACCTCTTCCTTCGTCTGGCTTTTTCCTAAAAGACAAGATTACTACACACATAGCATGGTCCAGTCCATAAAAATGACTTTTTGGAAAGATCTCAGCCAGCTGGAGTGCTCCCTGCAGTTTTTCAGCCATCAGGACCAGATCTATTCGCGACTTTGAGTTGTATTTTGCAGTACCCTTCCTAAAGCACGAATAGGCTATGGTCCCTGGGTTTAATCTCCTATAGGGGTCAAAAAGGTTAAGAGATTGACATAATTTTGCAATTACCCTTTCGTCTTGTGTCATATATGATGGGCATGGAGAGGGGGGATGCCATCTATCAAGATTATGATCTAAGGCTGCATTAAAGTCTCCTGCTATGATTAAGGGAATGCCTACTGGTAGGCGTGGAATAATATTTTCAAAGAATGCTTGTCTTTCCCTTAACTCATTTGGCCCATACACACATAGGATTCCTACGATCTCTAGTTCCAACATTGCCAACACATACACCCACCTTCCTTGTTTCAGATCTGTCACTGAGTAGGCTATGTCCACTCTTGAGTGAGAAGGAATCAAAATGGCCACCCCAGAACTCCCTGGAGTATTAGCATGCGCTCTATAGGATTGGTGAGGCCATATCTGCTTATGACGGTAGTTATGCATGTCTGAATTCATTAAGTGAGTTTCCTGGATGCATATAACATCCGGCCATCCCTTACCGTCAATGCCCTTTAATTGGTTATAGATCACTTGTCTTTTGCTTATTTTAGCCGAGGCCAACTCATTCACATTGAGAGTCCTTAAATCTAAGTCTGCCTGCCTTCTAAGCAATTTTCATTCTTTATCTTTGTTGTACATAGCATCAATAACTTTAATTCCTTCCATTAAAAAATTGCTTCAGCGATCTGAAAGACCGTACGAGAAAAAGTAAAAGGCTGGTTTGCCTACAAAATATTCCACTGACCTGAATCTAGTACCCCCTTTTTTTCTATAATGCCGTGTTTGAGCACCCTAGCTAGAAGGACCCCTACATCCTCTTCTGACCAAAACAGTCCAGCCTTAATGTTGAGTATCTGAACTTCTTTAAGAGCCTCCCGCCCAAACCATATCAACTCTTCGTGCTTGGTCCCTTCATATTTAACATACACATCTCTCTCTGTTATCCTTTGCTCCTCCATCGATAATGAAAGAATAGTTACTGCTCCTGGAGGGAAATTTTCTTTTATAAATTTCTTTATTTCCAGTTTAATCCATGATTCCCCCGCCATTCCACCAGTTAGGGATACCAAAGACAGAAATTGTGGTCTAATACCATGTACCGTTATTTCCTCATACACCGCCCCCTGAGGTTCTGACAAACCTACTTGCCAACAACCCCCTTTGCACCTGACAGGTAAAATAACTATACCTGACTTTAACGGCGGTAGGTCCCCTTGTCCTTGAGCCATCTTTTGCTTGAGCTTTTGCCTTTTGCTGGTGGTGTATAATTCCAATATTCTAAGGTCCTGCTTTTCCCCTTTCATGGTTTCTTTTCTTACTTCCTCCCTCTTCTGCTCCTTGTCAACCAGGTTTTCTTCCTTTCCCATAGGTTGAGCAGATTCTCTTGCTGGCTGTCCCTCCAAGATCAGATATTTTCGTTCCCCCGTTACTTCTGATACAATTTCCTTTACTCCCAGTATGGGGTTATCACTGCCTTGAGGAGGTGGTTTGGGAGGAGTGTCTTCCTTACCCAAAGTTTCACCACTGCCCATTTCCAAGGATTGAACCCCCCTAGGGTAATCTGCTGTCAAAACTTCTGACGTATGCTGGAAAAGCAACGTACCATACGGTGCTGGAACCAGATTGTTGCCAACTGACTGCAGAACGACCCCCGATGGACTGAGAAACAACAATTCATTATGATCCAATTTCTTATCCTGAATTGCAGCAGTAACCTTTACCTCCCTTGTTCCTTGAGTCTGGGAATCCACCCAGCTCACTATTCCCATGTCCCTGATTACAGGTTGGGATTGCAAGTCCTGTACTGGTTCAATACTCGAAGATATCCCTTGGGAGCACTCCGTTGTTTTTGAATCACATTCCCATGCTTCCAAAGAATTACTTGTGGGCTGCCAAAAACCAGCCATTTTCTGTTGTTCAGACTTATGCTTCTTTTTTTTTTTTTTCTTTTTCTTTTTTTTTTTATAGTCCTTAGATTGTCTCTTGAGTTTGAAATTGGATCTGTCGGGAGTAAAAACCAGATGCTTGAGACTATTACGAGGAGAACCACGGTTGGTTGTTGAAGACAGTTTCCTATTACCAGAATTTTTTTTCCAAATACTTCCCACAGTAGACTTTATCCCCTTTATACTTTTATTGAACTTGGGCTGTTTTTTTTGCTTCCTAGCAAGTGCTTTGATTCTTCTCAGACTGTCAGTCCGTGTTTCAGTCCTCTGATCGTTTGCAGTCCCTTCCCCGTTTTCACCCTCTAGTGGAGATGATCCCTTAAGAATATCTTGTGAATTGCCACTTGTTAGAAAGAGGGGAAGAAACTTCTCTATTACAACGCTTAATAGTCTATGGCTCGTGGTGGACCAATTTGATCCATGTGGTAGACCATATTGCATTGCCAGCTTGAAACTCTCACTGTTCACAAATACCAACATCAAGTGATCACGAAACTGTAACCAAAATTCATCATTCCATTCTGAAAATCTGGACTTCAGATTCAAGATCAGTCAATCCCCCAGCTTTGTTAATTCCAAATGAAGATCACTCCCCCCTTCTTTGGGGCTGTCAAAAAATGACGAAAGTTGGGGAATCAAAGATGGAGCAGATTCCACGTCCATGGGTTCTGTACTCAATGCCACTTGGAGAGGGTCGATATCCATTGGATGATTAGCTTGTTCCTCAGCAGATTTAAGAGACTGATCTATGAGGCCTCCATCCCGTCCTTCCTTCGACATTGAACAACTATCAATTTTTCCGTTGGTGTTCTTTTGTCCCTTCCTACTTACTATCCTCCATTCCATACTCTGAACCTGGTTTGAGTTGGAGAGATAGCTCAATGGATCTGGACCCACTGATCTTGCTCCTTCTCCCCTCACTACCTGAACTTGACCTTGATTATTCTTTGTGTGTGCTCTGTTAAATGATTGTTGCTTAGCCCGTTCTTCACTCCCACCTGTTCTTGTAGTTTTCTTCTCCCCAGAGAGCCTGCATTCTTTCCCTTAGTGTTTTCTGGAGTTGCCGTCTTAGTTATAACAGGGGCTTGCTCCTGCACTTTTTGTTGTTGCAAGGGTAGAGGGGTTGAAGACGCTCGTGCTGTTTGCTGTCCACCTCTTTCCCCCCCTCCACCCCTGCGCTGTTGCTGGAACTGGTGCAACTGAGGARGAAGCCAATCCTGAGGGGGACGTGGGGGTTTCCTCGTATCGTTCCTTCCTTCCCACACCCATCCAATTGGATGACCCACTTGATTGAGTTCATCAATGTAAACCTATCCTTCATATCCCTGCATTACCGGGGTCCACCTGTGCGGTCTATGTTGGTCCTTTTTCAGCTTCTGCTTTATGGTAAAAGCGTGTTGTGGATGGAGTGGACAGGCGAATTCCCCACAAAGGTGCCTATAGGCCTTACACTTAAAACACCATGTCCGGAATTTGTGGGCCGTATGGATCTGGTAAAATATTTCTCCCATCCTAAAAGGGATGATATCATCAAGAGAAAAGGGTTGGTCCTTCGGTAGATCTAAGGCCATCATCAAGTCATCATCCCGTTTGGCAACATACGTCGGCAGCGGATCAATAAAGTCTACTATCTTGTACTGCTGACCGAAATCATGAATGAAGGTCGCTTGAAATAAAAGATCCAATTACTAGCATGCTTAGTATATACTGCATCCCTTTTTGCCAGTTTATCTGTGGGATATGCTTTCATCAAAGTTTTCCGCCCCCCCTGATCAATCACAACTTGCTCTGAGGCCTGTAGGAACAAAGACAAAAAATATGCTCTGACCGAGGAGAGATTTCTCATAGGGACTTTGAGTTCATCTCCTTGAGCGCCAAAGGGACCAATGGACGCCCTACAAATGTTCAAGGTTTTATCATTCATCGTTTCTCTGACTTTCTGTACCCAAGTTGGTTGGGATGATTTGATCCCCACTGAAGGAGATTGGATTACTTTTGACGAATCAGAAGGTGGTGATTGACTGGTTTTCCCAGGGGGGGGAGAAAATTCACCCATCTTGGGCAAAGGAGTGGCCACTGTATGCTGTGAATTTCCTTGCTCTTGTGAAGATTTCAGCATACTATTCTTTTCTTCTTCGGTCAAAATCTCCTCCTCTATTGTCCTTTGAGGATCTGGGGAGTATACCCCACTCATTTCCTCCTGCTGTGAATTTTGTTTTCCTCCCATAAGCTGTAATGACATGCTTTGACCCCTGCTGTAGTCTATCTGAGTATGCTCAATACCCCCTTGTATTACTCCCTGGGTCACACTCGTCTGCATTGGTGACCTTGCTGACCATGCTATCCTCTGCACACTTCCTCCCCCCTGCACAGCCCCCTGTCTCCTGCTCCGACCTTCCATTCCCATCTTTTGAGTATCATGTCCTATTCCCACCCTCTGAGTGTCGTGACCCAGAATAGATCGTGAGTACGGCGCTACACCCAAATGACTTATGAGGGAGTGCCTCATCGCCCCTTGGTAGAAAATGAGCGATTCTGGGCCCCTTGCCCTCTTGGCATTGAGCTTCATTTTGAGAACTTGCTGTTACTATTACAAGATTAGATGCCTTCTTCTTTCTTCTTTAAATCTTTTTTTTTTTTTTTTTTTTTTTTTTTTTTTTGGCGGAAACCAGATAAAAAGAAGAGGAGGGTGTTTGGAGATGAGTTCGAAGGATGATAACATACCAATGAGTTGACGACCCGGCTCAGAACAAATCCTTACTGTGCTGACACAATGTGTTGACGTCCTGACTCAGAGTGAGTCTTCACTCTATGGTTCTCCAATAGAGCCCTCGCTATCCTCCTTTCCCGTGTAATTCCCCTCCTCCAGCTCTTCGTATTCAATACTTTGATGTCTCACCAAAGGACTGATCGAACATCCCACCCCCCATACTCCCCTCCTTCACTTCCACTTCGTTCCCCTTCCTCACTTAAGACCAAAATTCTTTCCCTACTACACCCACTACTGACACTCGGACCCCCTGATTGATATTCTCCTTTCTTTTGTAGCTTCCTCCGTCCAGCTCGTCCTCTATTCCATACTTTCACAGACGACCGTGCCCAGTGTCTCACCAAAAGCTAATAAAAAAATACCACCTCCTCTCCTCCATTTCACCCGGTCAAAAAGAAGAAGGAAAAAATCGTCTTACTTGAGAGTATTTCACTCAGGAACGCTAAAGACTGTTGATAATGACTTATTGGTAAGTTACCTATTTCTCCCTCCTCCCACCCTCCTCCCTTTCTTCCTCTTCGTCAAGAGCGCAATCACAATGAGTGACAAATAGTAGATCATTATCACCCTAGTTATGGCAATGAGGTAAGAACGCAATCATTATGAGTGACGAAAAGTGGATCATTATCACCGTAGTTATGACAATGAGGGGGGCACCACAGTTATTCATCAATACGACTGTGAACATGCACGCCTATGACTATGCGTCACTGAGGTAGAGAGAGAAGAAAAAAAAAAAAAGAGAGAGAGAGAAAGTAAGAGGGAGAGAAAGAGAGAGGAGGCCTACCAGTACGCAGAGGGAGCGGGTTGCATTCACCTCCACTACGATGATCATCCTCCTTATTTTCTCACCTATCTATCCCTCTCAACCTTTCTTTCACCTCTTTACCTTCCTAACCCTGCTATTCTTCTTAGCGCTTTTCACCCCTACTTCCGTTTCTTTGTCTCTTGGGTTCGAAGCTTCATCACTAATACTCCTACCTCTTCAGCAACCCAACTACTTCTTTACTCAGTCAGGCTTGATTGCATCCTCTGCTCTTCACTTGACTCAGACTGACTACACCCATTTCTTCACTTATCACTTCAAAACCCGTCACTAATGCTCTTCTCCTCACACACTCAATTCTGCTCCCCGTGATAAGGGAAAAAATAAAATAAATGCGAAAGTGAGTGAAGTAACAACCACCCGAATGCTGTTAGTATGTCGTGCATTGTACGCACCCCTCAGAAAGTTGATAGGCAGAAAAGATCCTCCGTACCTTCCAACAATACCACTCTCTGATTCATACTACGTTGATCCGGTCAATGCCACTCTTCCTCCACCCCCTCGAAGTGTTGATATTCCCCCTTGCAATGAAAAATATTACGATAGTGAATAATGTCACACCCACCCGAATGTAGGTGGTATGCCAAGCATCCTGCCGCTTTCTGAAGACCACTGCTCGGAGCCGGTCTATGCCCTGCATTCCTCCATTCCTTCCGAACTCTGATGTCCAGAGTCGTGCCACCACAAAGTCGTAATGCTGATGATCATACCTGTACATCCATGACCCCCCCGGAACACTGGTGGTCAATTGGATCACTATGCACTTCTCTCGGAGCAGCGATGACAAGGGAACTAATACGTGGAACCCGCCCTTCCAAATGCCACATCAACCCGTGACGTGGCGCTCTCTAGAGTCTTGTTCGCCATTGCTAGGTCTCCACTGGGCAACGCTGGGAAGTTTTCTTACAAAAGTGAATCCCCGTAGATCAAATGCCACGTCAGCCCGTGACGTGGCTCTCTGTAGAGCTTTGTTSCGCACGTTCRCATGCGTTAAGCGCTCTATCAAGWTTTCACCCRCACTTTCAGCGCAGAACAGGGYGCTCTCCARCAAAACTCCTTTCGACAACGTCGACAATCATTGCCATATAGCCCTGACTCCKCYCGGAACARCGAACAATGCCATTCTCTGATTCATACTACGCTAATCCGGTCAATGCCACGCTTCCTCCACCCCCTCAGAATGCTGATAYCCCCCCTTGCAATGAAAATTTATTACGAGATTGGAAAAGGACACACCCACCCAAATGTAGCTGGTATGCCGAGCCTCCTGCCGCTTTCTGAAGAGCACTGCGCGGAACCGGTCTATGCCATGCCTTCCTCCACTCCCTCAGAACACTGATATCCAGAGCTGTGCCCCCACCGATTCATAATGCTGATGACCATGCCCGTACATCCATCACCCCCCCGGAACACTGGATCAGATGCCACGTCAGCCCGTCTATCTATTTTTCACCCGCATTTCAGCGCAGAACAGGGCGGTCTCCCGCAAATCTCCCTTCGACAACGTCGACAGTCATTGCCGTGAAGCCATGAATCCGCTCGGAACAGCGATGGCAAGGGAACAAGTGCGTGGAACCCACCCTTCGTCGTCAGACGCAGGGCTACGGGTCAGAGAGAAATGCCACGTCAGCCAGTGACGTGGTGCTCTCTAGAACCTTGTTGCGCACGTGCGCGTGCGTTAAGCGCTCAGGGCGTACGGGCACGTTGATCCGCAAAACTCAATGCCACACCACCATTCAACTACTATACTGATACAGTAAGAAGGGGAAAAAAACGGACAAGGTTGGGTTTCTACTTCTGCAAAGGTTGGGTTTCTACTTCTGCTATTTTCTACCCAGTGTTGCCAGCGCATGTGTCTCCCCTATACCAGTAATTAACAAAACCCACTCAAGTGGGGAGAGCACCGATTCAAAGAGAGAAAACAAAATTATAGGAGGATGGAAGAGCAGCAAAAAGTCAGATTAGACACCTACTCTTCCGCCCTCACCACGTGGCCGGGACCACACGACACGCCCTAGGAGCAACCAACAAACCCTAGTGACATATGCAACAGCACCTCTCCCCACTCCACCCCCAGCCTGCCACATGGCAGATACTTGTGATCATTGTGATTGGTGTGCCCATCAAAATACGTAATGGGCAAACGTCGATCGAAACAAGACAGGCGCAGATATGACAATATTACCTGTCGACAAAAAACAATTGGAAGTCCTATCCCTACCCCAGTCCTTCTCGCCACCACAGTGCGCCTTTCCAAACCCCCCATTCAGTAAGTGGCGGCCAGAACAAAGAAGAGAAAGGGGCAAGAGGAGAAAAGAGTCGTCGTCCGTCCCCCGGCGCACTCACCGCGTTATTGTTGATGTCAATTTTGCCAGTCGCCCTGTCGATGATTCGGTCGTTGCTGTTATTATTGTCGTTGCCATCATCAATATTGTTGTTGTTGTTGTAGCTGATGTTACCACCGATGTCGCCAGTGTCAAAATCACCACTGCCAAAACTGCCGGCCTCTGCGATACCGTTGTTGTTGTTGTTGACGTTGTTGTTGTTGTTGTTGTTGTCATCGTTATTGTTGTTGTTGTTGCTGTTGTTGTTGTTGTTGTTGTTGTTGTTGCTGCCTCTTTCATCAACACATGACCGTGAGATCACACGGACAACAACGTTGCCGGTGTTGTTGTTGTTGGTGCTGTCATGACTGATGATGCCGCCAATCTGGCCAGAATCGCCATCAAAGGGACCGGCAGCAGCAGCAACGATATTGCCGTTGTCGCCAGAATCGCCATGAAAGGGACCGGCAGCAGCAGCAACGATATTGCTGTTGTTGTCATTATTGTTGATGTTGTTATTGCTATTGTGTTATTGTTGTTGTTGTTGATGCCGATGCATGGACATCCTGCCACTTGCGTAGGTGTTGCGGGTGATGATGGCGAATCGTCCTCCTCCTCCAGATCTAACTGAGCATACCAGTGCTCCATGGACACGGCGCACAATGCTTGCCCCTCCTCAAAGACTGTGTAGCAGTGTCGCATAAAACTCGCCGCCGGTTGCTGGTCAATAAACCTTGCCAAATTAGAAGCTGCCCCCTCCTCCAGCTTCGTAATAATGTGCACAAGGCTCTTTATCATGCTCTGGTGTGTGAGATATGGCAGTGCGTTCCCCCCATCGGCCACCAGCCGCATCTCATCCCCTTTCTGTCGGAGAAGGTCACGACTCATCTGAAGAAACGGAAGCCACTGGGCGGTGCCCTGAAGTAAAGCCTCAGTCGTGCCCATCGGCATCATTGACCGTGTTGACCCCATTGACCTTGTCGCTGTCGTGGCGAAACCTCCCGTCCACGTCGCTGTCTTCAGTACGCTGGCGTTACTGCATCCTCCAGATCCCATGTGGGGCTACCCACTTCAGCTGGCGAAAGCTGGGGCCGTGAACGCTTGAGTCGCGCAGCTATGGTCGCTCGAAGCGGCAACCGCGAGATTCGTGCGGTGCCTGGCGGGATGGCCTTGCTGTCCGCGGGCCGCAAGGCGCTTTTTCAATGGTTGCGCGTTTGTGAGAATTCGTGCGACACTGCGACATAGTCGAGTGTCTGGCGCTCTGCTGCCACGGAACGCGCCCACACACGAGAGAGAGAGAGAGAGAGAGAGAGAGAGAGAGAGAGAGAGAGAGAGAGAGAGAGAGAGAGAGAGAGAGAGAGAGAGAGAGAGAGAG
>BFEA01000275.1:136314-147757 GCA_003427395.1 Chara braunii
TTTTCCCTTGATTGTCCTTTTTCGCCCTCTCTACTCTACGATAGGAACTTCAAGAGAAAGCCAACATGAACCAGCAGGTGACTCAAACTAGTCGCAGAAACACCTTTCGGCATACTTTTTTCCTCCTCCTTTTTCCTTCTGCTTTTTTTCTCCTTTTTCCTTTTTTTCTCTGTTTCTTTTTTCTCTTTTTTTCTCTTTTTCTCCTTTTCCTGAAGTTGTCGTTTTTGGCAGGTTCAGATCGCACGCTAGAGGGTCTGATGCCGGGCCAAAAGGAACATGGGATAATGACGAATCGATGGAACTATTTTAGATTGAAACACAACCCGTCGTCTCCCATCTAGCTTTCACTATGCATGCGCATTGTTCGGCCAAGGGCGTGCACACGGCGTTTCATGTGAGGCACATTTTCCAGTTGCATCGCTCATTGTTTACAGTGACATCTTCAGAAGCTGCTAGACTCGGGTGCCGAGGCGACGACAACCATGGACTACGAGGTGGACCCGGCTACGGTGGACTAGCTGATCGGCAACCCCGAAGAAGCGGTATAATTCTCTGCGCACACTCTTGATCTCTACTTCTGCGTTCTGCCATATGCTGCCACGATGACATTCGTTGTTGGAGTGCACACGCTTCGCGGATATCGCGACTTGGGACTGATATGTTGCTTGCTTCCTAATCATGTGTGCGGTCTTCGTCTTCCCATGCGGGCTAGTACGTGCATTCTTTTATAAATTGCTTACGCTTCTTTCTATGGCACTACAGAAGGAGGACATGGAGGAGAGAGTTGTGCTAGTGGTAGAGATCTCAACCTTTGTGCTCCTTGCTTTCCTTGCTCTGCTTGCGTTTCTCACGCTCTTGGCTTTCTTGCATCATCTGCAAATGTTGTCGCCGCCTTCCCCACCCCAACTGTCAAAACATTTGTAACTAAGCAGGAGTAAACCCTCTGATGAAGCCGTGCATTGGTGGTTAGCCGCAGAAAAGCGCTTCAGGGATCGCCACTACCCTCCCTGCTTTGGATGTCGAGGCCTATTCCATATTATGTGGAATCGCCTCTGGGAATACAACTGGTGTTATATTTCTAATGTTTCTGCATTCTGCTATTTCGGGTGAACTTGGGATCACGTCAGCTAAGCGGTCGTTAAGGACGTTTTTTGTTCGCAAGTACTTCAATCTTTCATGAGTCACTTCTTCTTGAATCTTCGTCGTAAATGATTGTCTTCCCCTTCTCCCTCTTCCCTGCCTTCCGTTCAATCCTCCTCTCCGTGATGTACCACTTTGGATGGACTTCTATTTGCGAGTTCATCAATGCACGACATGATGTTTCGTCTTTTTTTTTACTTATTCGAAATTGAACGTTGTATCCCGATCTTATCCAATGCGACGCCTGCAAACCTTTGCAACAACAGGGATCATGCTCATATCTTGTGCACGATACCCTTACTTGCTATTGCTTGCATCCACGTCTGAATCCAAATCTTATTTAGTTTTATAGACGAGACAATACTTATGGTTTCACCGTGTTAGTAAATCGGAGTGGCTGCTGTTTTTTCACCTTTGCTGGAAAAATGTTGAATGCTCGCAGCTTTGGGCTTCAACTCGATCAATAGGCATGAGTACACATAGCCGCAAGTTTTCGTGACCTCTCCTAATTAACCTATGATCCATCTATTATAATATTCTTCTTTGTCTAAGCATGACAATTACGAGTGATCGCATCCCCCATTTTGTATCCGATGTTTTGTCATTTCTTTGCATTTATTCTCGGGTTGTTACTCGTCTTTACGAAAGGTAGACCTACAAGAAACTTACTGATAAAGCACGGCGGATCCTATTCGAAATATGCATTTGTACCTCCTAATTAATCGTGTTTGTAGAATAAGATCATAGAAGACAGACGATAGTCATAAACTAGGAGCCTTGATCTGACCTCTCCTTGAAATCTTGAATTCCATGAATATCGTGCGATCGCTTGGAACTCGTAATTTTGCAAACTCGGAACATTTTGATATTTATTTAAGTGCTCTCCTTGGTCGGAAATTACCCTGTACTCAACACCTTGGCGACTGTAAGCTTTCGCAACAATAAAGGTCGTACACGACACCTTTTCCTGCTACGGCTTGTATCTCCGCACGGATTCATGATAAGCTCCACAAATGGTACACTACTATATCTAACTTCAATTATATAATATATATATAATCCGCAAAACTAGTTGGTTCTGATTCTTTGATTAATTAATTAAGGATAATAGTAGCTGGCGACCTCAAGTCCAATCGTTGTACTTGATGTACGTAGCTACGATCTTTCAATTTCTTATGATTCATATCTATCATAATCCCCGTCGTTTTTTTTCGTCAGACGTAATCTGCACGATCAGACACACATCCCCTACTTTTTGAACTTGGAAGTAGCAACATTCTTTACACGCAATTATGTACCAACCTGTACCGATCGTCCCGCTTTTTACGCGACTATATTACTTCTTCTTTCTATATATTCTTTTAATATTTTTACATTTTTATTTATTTTTCATGTTTTTAATTTTTTCGCTAATTAATTAATTAATTTATATTGTTTTACGTATTCCCTATTTGAAGAATTGAGCCTAACTATTCAAGAAACAAATAATCTTACCTTTAGCCCCCTCCAATAAAACATGTGTTTCATCTTTAGATACGGCATGCAACCATGATCCCAATATATATATATATATATTTTAATGCATTTCTATCTTTCCAATTTATCGATGCTTTCCAGGAACAAAACTACCTCCAGGACGGTGGATTGCGCATCAAGGACTGATTGAATTACCCTGGGAATCTCATATGGTCCCCTTGAAATGGATGTAGAAGGCTTTGAAAAATCCTGTGCTCGCCTGACAAGGTTTTATGGGGATACGCCGAAGCATTATTTCGGGGCTTGATAGTGGTATGGAGTACCATACTGCTCTTCGACATGATGCTTTACACATGACGTACTGATATACACACACACACTCACATACTTACACATCCCCCCTCCCCCCTTTCCCCTCCCCTACCGATACACACACACACACATACACACACACAGTGTCACACATATACTTGCACATCCCCCCTTCCCCCCCTCCCCCCCCCCCTTCCCTCTTCGCCACCCCACACACACATACGCACACACTGTCTTGCGCCAAAGCCACAATTAACTTCTACTTTCTCTATTTTTCATAAAATTTGTGGTGCTTTTTTAGCTACTACTGTTTTATTTAGTATTTTTTTTGTCACGAACAACCTAGCACACACTGGGGGCTGGGGGGTTGCCCAGGCTTGGTGCTTGTCACCGCTGTCTGGTCCAAGTTGCCCTCGATACTGGTGGGGTGATGGTCCTGAGTGCTGGTCACACTGATGTAGAATAATAGGGACAGGGGTTGCACTGGGAGTATTAACGTGGGGAAGGGTATGTACAACCATTGGCTGCCGCTGCCAGCTGTCACCGTGGGTCGAGTCCTCACCCTCTACAACACCCTGGGTTCCAAAGTCGAAACACACATCGTGACGAACAACCTAGCACACACAGGAGGCTGGGGGGTTGCCCAGGCTTAGTGCTTGTTGCCGCTGTCTGGTCCAAGTTGCCCTCGATACTGGTGGGGTGATGGTCCTGAGTGCTGGTCACACTGAGGTAGAATAATAGGGACAGGGGTTGCGCTGGGAGTATTAACGTGGGGAAGGGTATGTACAACCATCGGCTGCGGCTGCCAGCTGTCACCGTGGGTCGAGTCCTCACCCTCTGACTCGGAGTTCGAATGGGACCAGGTACTACTTGACGAAACCCCTCGTCAGCTCGTTGGGATGGAAGCCCCACTAACAAAATCAGATGATGTAGCTCGACCTCCCTATGACTCACGAGAAGCTCGTGAGGTATGTACCTGGACTGACATACCAATCATTAGGAGATCTACTTTCAGAGAAGCCCTGAAAGATAAAGGACAACTTTCCCCAGCAGACAGCATGAAGCCGGGAGTGGTCATCCTCCCGGTCCGACGCATTCGACCAGAGAGGGAATGGCAAATAGGGCTTAAATGTAACATGCCCCGGGTCCCCAATCTGGTGAACCGGGCCAATAAATCCACACACGAAAAGGAAACGGCACCGGGCCTCACCATACAGGGCTGGCGAGGTACTACCACACAAGTCATGACAAGACACATGTTGAAGAACCACCTCAGCCAAAATGGGGACCGTGGGGTGGTCGGGACGGTCTTCCCGAATGACCTCCCCTTCCCAAAAGGGACCTCTCCTGTCCTTGTGCTGTTTGAGTCGGCGACACATGATACTCAACAACTGGGTCCCATACAATGACTTTCGCAAAGGGATCTTTTGGATATCCCCATGTCACGCTTGAGAACAAACAATATCTGGTCGGCCGCAGACCAGGCAGTCTTCCTGCTCAGGTTACTGGAGGACGCAGCCCTGGACGAACACCGATCATGGGATGATCCCCCCTTTGTTAACAATCTGACGTTAGGGTCTCTGACTGCTGTCTAAAAACTGCACGAGTGAGACATAACCTGCCATACACATCCCTATGGAACATGTCCACACTCAGCAAATGGGGTCAAGGAGCGAGTGACGGATGATGCCACAACAACAAAACCCCCAGTATTCCCCGAGCTAGAATCAGGCAGGAGCAGCACACCCAGGGCCCCTAAGATGTCAGCATGGACCAAAAACCTGGTAGTGGCAGACTTCGGCATCAAATATATCAACGTTAACGGTCTGGCTCAGCCAAATGAAAAAAAAACCACTGCTTTATGGAAAATTATGACACAAGATATGTCAGGGGAATGACCTGATGCTATAGCGGTACAAGAAACCCACCTGACTGACTCACCTCCACACCAAAATAGGGCGACCCAAGTCTGGCCATATACGACCTTTGCAGCCCTAGCCAGATCGTCTGCGTCCACAGGGGTGGCCATATGGCTTCCCCCCTCGTCGAGACTAACCACGATTTAGGCTGAATGGGACAGAGTTGACGGAAGGTGGGTTTGGTTGAAGGCTGCGATTGGGTCAGAAATGATCTATGTGGTTTGCGTGTATGCCCCAAATGATCCAGCACTCCGGATCCAGTTTTTTTTCTCCCTTCAACAAGCCTTCCCCACTGATGTGCCAATTATAATGTGTGAAGACTTCAACTGTGCCCTTGACCTGGACATGGATAGGAGATCCCCATCCGAACCGATGTTGGGTGTGGGCTCTCAACTCGAAAGAGGACCGGATAGTACCACGCTTGCCCGCATGATGATGGATATGAGTCTCGTGGACACATTCAGATTGTCGCACCGACCAATCGGGCCTATACATGTGTCCGATCGAGCGTATCTGTGGGTGTCTCAAACTCGAGAATAGACCTTTTTCTCATATCAGAAGCCCTTCAAGGTCTGCTGACATCAACTGAGATTCTCCCGTTCTCCCCTTGTAAATCCTTTGATCACCGTATGGTCGCATTAGGCATCTCCTTCCACTCACACATTGACCGGGGTCCAGGGTACTTCAAGTTGAACTCACCCCTTCTTAAACTTCGGTCCTTAGAGCATCTGGTTCGAGACTTTTGGGCCCACTGGACAACAACCAAACCCCACGATAGATCAATACTCCAATGGTTCAATAAGGGAATCGTCAACCTGAGAGAAAGAGTTAAAAAATTCTCTATCCAGCATGCCCGAGAACGGAAAGCGATCCTCGACCGGCTGCTGCAGCCGCTGGAGGACTGAAACTCTAAGCAAAATGAAGTCCCTACGGACCACGGAACCTTCGACATGCTCCAAAAAACCAGGGCTCAACTCCAAGAATTTTTGGATGACTTGGCTCAAACGTGGAGACTCCAGGCAAGAATGAGAAAGGATGCCACTGAAGGCATGATGATAAAAATCTTCTTCAATAAGGCCAAAGCAAAAAGCAGGCAGAATATGGTGATAGCTCTTAACCATCCCTTTGACGAGGCCCAACCATTGGCCATGCAAGGGAAACCCTCTTGACCTCCCTCCCCTCCCTTCTATCCGCACTACAGAGAAACGCCCTTGACACCTCGATCTCACGAGGGGAGATCTTTCGGGCCCTCCAGGAGCTGGACGATGAGAAGACCCCCCCGGATTGGATTCCTTTCCAAAGGAATTATGGATCCATTTATGGTAAACTCTGGAGGAAGACTTCATGTTGTACGCCAAGGCCGTCGTCCATGAGGAAACGTTTGGAGACATAATTGGACAAGGGGTGACAACCTTGCTTTATAAAAAAAGGGATAAGGCGGATATCCGAAACTATCACCCTGTCACCTTTTTGCCTGTGCCATATAAAATTCTTGCAAAAACATGGGCTAATAGATTGCTACCCCTTCTCCCTCACCTCATCCACCCGGACCAATGTGGATTTATGCCATATCGAAACATCCAAGATAATATCCTGTTAGTGAACGAAACAATCCAGTACGCCCGACAACGGAACGCTGAAGCGGCCATACTGTTCATTGATTTTGAGAAAGCATACGACCATGTTGACTGGGACTTCCTGGACATGTGCCTCAAAATAACGAACTTCGGTCCACGATTTTGCGCCTGGGTCAGCATATTCCATCAAACTGCATCTACAAACATCATGTTGAATGGACAGTTGGCCCCACCGTTTAAACTTCAACGATCGGTACGATAAGGTGACCCTATTGCCCCCATGCTTTTTGTCCTCATCATAGAGGCTTTAGCATCCATGATCAGAATGAACCCTCTGATCCAGCGCATTGAGGTGTCGGAAATCCCCAACCACCTTATCCCGATCACCTCCCTGTTTGCTGATGACCTCATAGTTCTCTTCAAGGCAAACACTGGGAGCTTCAGGCTTTGGCCCATACCATCCACCTATTTGAGATTGCCTCGGATATGAAAGTTAATTGGGGTTCGAAAACAGAAGGCTGGTGGCTCGACCCCATGGGCGGCCAGCCCCCCCCGAACCCCCAAGTGGTATGGAGACACAGGGAGGCAACAATCAAAGTACTGGGGGTGAATCTCACCGCGGTGGGAACCTCCCCGGATCATGGGGAGACCCTAATAGAACTAGCCGTCAATAAATTTGCCCAATGGGATGCTAAACACACATCTCTGGTTGGGAGAGTCTTGGCAATTAACAATGCCATCTTCGCCTCCATTTGGTACAGAGTTGCATTTTGGCAACTCAACAACAAACAAATCACCAAACTCAAACAGGCTGCTTCAACCTACCTCTGGAAAAATGACCATAAGGACACTCATGCAATAAGGAGAGTGGCCTGGGACACAATAGTACAACCCAGATCTCGAGGCGGGCTGGGCGTAATCAATCCGGAGGAAGAAATCAAAGCCCTTATCTTCAAGTTCCTCGTTTGACTCCTGCTCGGCAATGACATCCCCTGGACCGCATATGCGCATCTTCAACTGGCTTGTTTGGCCCCCCCCGTCCCACCTCCTCCACCCTGTGCATCCCCTTCAATGGCTCACTAATAACTGTTGGTCCATTCCTCGCTGTCCCCGCTCGGATGTCGACGACACGCCAGCTGGCCTCGCCAAGCTGGATCTCAGGGCCGACCCGCTGTGGACAGCCATGCTCACCTTATGGAGAGAAAGAGGTCCGCGCCAAACCCCTACACCACTCAAATGGGAGGAGATATGGCGCCAACCATTATTCGGCCATCCACAAATAGTGGATCATACGGGTTTACCTTTCTCCCTCAAGGGTAATGCCAAGTGGAAACGATGGGTGCAGAAGGGGATTTACAAAGTCGGGGATTTATGGGACAGTTCCACTCGGGCATGGCATTCTCAGGACTCGCTCATGTCTGACACAGGCCCGATCACAAACATGGCCCAATGTTACATGCCCAGATGGGCAATGTACATAATAACCAAGGATCCGCAATGTGATGAAAAGGACTGAATGGACAGTGCGGCGCAAGTGAAATCTCAACAAGCAATGTACATTCAGATATATACAAAATGGTGCTTTACAGCGCAGTGGAAGACTTAGATACAAGTCCCGACTTGACCGGGACTGACCTCTTTACGTAGTACAAGATAGCGAAGCAGAAGGCTAGAATACTCATGACGAGCCCAATCAATGTCGCAATGCAGACTAAACATACATCATTCTCATCACAAGGTGTGAAGAGGCCTGGCGCTATACACAGGAAGAGGCGCCAAGTCCAGCCATGCACAGACGAAGAGGAGGGGAGAGATGGGCAAGTCGTCAACACCAAATCTCGTTACAAGTCCCAAATAATCCCTCGTCAAAATGCCTGAAGTCCAATGTTGAGTCTGGATCCACATGTCACCAAACTCTCTCTCTCTCTCTCTCTCTCTCTCTCTCTCTCTCTCTCTNAAAAACCAAAAAAAAAAAAAAAAAAAAATGCACGCCCGGGTACCCCGGGCGTTAGACCCCCCCGGGCGTCACGCCCGGGTGCCCGGCCGGGCACGACCGGCCCGGCGTGAGAATCTTCCTAGGATTTTTTCGAATTTTTTTTTTTTTGGAAAAAAAAATATTTTGCGCAGGGCCGGATTTTCCATATCCAGAATTAATCCGGAAAATTCATCCGGATTGAAAATTCCGGATGAAATTGGTCTGCCGGATATCCGGATTTCCGGATTTGCTACTTAGCAATAAGGAGAGTGGCCTGGGACACAATAGTACAACCTAGCCAAGAGTCCATCCCTTTAGCTTGGGTCCAAGTCTTGAAAATGGGCCTGCGTTTTGCACAGAATGACTGGGTAGTGACGAAAGACTCTTTGGCCCTACCAATGGTTCTGTACACTGTACAAAACACGGGGGACCACCATGCCACGCTTCATGCGTACTGTCCTTTTATGCCAGGGGCCAGATGGTCGACCCTATACCGACAAGAACAATTGGACACGCGGCTGCCACTGTCCTCCCTCATTATAATCAGGGTGGTGGGGAATCAAAAGGATGGCCTATTCCAATATGAACCCTCCACCCTGCTGCACCAACTCCCTTTCGACCCGTCGGAATGGGAATGGACATGGGGAGGGTCTCAAACAATGGCCCTGTGGCAATACACTGTCAAGAAGGGCTATAGGGCAGCGCATAAACCGATTAGGACCGAGGATCAGATCGCTAAGAGCTGGGAGAGAGACTCCCCGCTGGGGCAACGGGACTTCAGGAACTTCTGCTGGTCCGCATTTTCTCACATACGGCCGACCAGTCACAGAGCCCTTCAGTGGCAAATAATACATAGGTGTCTACCCACTCCGGACTTCATTACATCACAATCTGACCTGGAGGAAAAAGGAGTCTTGTCCCCACCGTGCTCCTACTGCTCCCACACGCTGCCTAATAAAAGAGCCACCCTGGAGCACTGCTTGTTGGATTGCCCTACGGTGATCCAACTGTGGAGCTGGTGGGATGCAGCGTGGCACTACCTATCCAACCCTATGGTGATCCAACTGTGGAGCTGGTGGGATGCAGCGTGGCACTACCTTACGGAACAACACCTCCCCTGGGAGGTATCCACCCTCCTCTTAGGAACTCCTCAGGCCGGGGCCGAGAACTGGTCTCCGTTTATGACTAACCTGTTTGCATATTCCAGACTCACTGTGCTCATGGCAGCCTGGAGGATGCGCTGTTCATATGAGAGAAAACATCACAATTATGGCTATATGCAAGCCCGGTCTACGATAATAGACACAATCACTGCCAACACTCACTCAGCTTGGAAAGAACTACAGAACCAGTTGGCCACTGAGCAGGACACTGGGAAAAGACTGGGACTGCGGAACAGATTTGCTGAAACTTGGACTGCTACAAATAAGAGACTTTGTAGTCTCAACGACGATCGCACTCTCACATGGCATCCCTGGCTTCTCACCGAGAGGCGGTGGGAACGATTACCGACGTACCACTTTCAAGTCTCCTATCTTCCGACCGACTTTGTCCTCGTCTAAAGTTATTAACCCCTTTCCTAAACTCTGCACCTACCCCGTCCCCTCGCCCCTAGCCCTCCCTCCCCTCCCCCCTCCCTGTCCACCATTCCCTCATGACCTGCCACCCCCCCTTTCTGTCACTAACCCGGCCAGGGACTGATTGCCTCACTGCCTCACTGATACCCTCAGAGGGGTGACCAGTGGAGTGAGAAGGGGATGAAGAGGTGGCCAGTGAGTTGGAGAGAAAGACATCGGAACTGGAGACTTTATGTCATAGAAGGGCAACTACCCTAAAATCATGTCCAGTATCAGAATACAAAAGCCATAGTCCAGCATAGTCTGACACATGGTTAACAAGGCCTGTGTAAACTATCACTCACCATAGGCTGTTATGTAGGCATGTAGGCAAGAAACTTAGTCCACCGTGTACTTCTACATGCCAAAGCCCAATCTCAATAGATGGGCCCGGCAGCTTTCTGTGGCTTTCTGCCATTACAAATGCATCTCTGCTTAATCTAGTTATAACAAATGTATGTCTGTTAGGCTAGTCGTAATCACAACACTGATGCATACTGTCATTCACAATAGGACGTCACATGTAGGCAAGAAACTTAGTCCGCAGGGAACATCTGCCTGCCAAAGCATATGCATGTCTGCTTAGTAATCACAACACTGATGCATACCATCATTCACCATAGGACGTCATGTAGGAAAGGCCACTAGGGTTTAAGGGTTTAAGAGATCAGACACAACAACATGAGACAACAAATAGATAGACAGTAATAGACAGTCGAAAGATACAACGACAACAGTATGATTGATAACTTGTAAGAACAGAAGGCAGGGCTGCTCCCTGCCCGGCCCCTCATGGACACTGACATCTCATGTTCACATACATTGTTCATACATTGTTCACACATTGTTCACATTGTACTCCACAGGGACGCTGGACCCACTTTCCAGCAGGTGCTGCTCCCCACCAATAGATGGAGTGTTACATCTTCGACGCACACGGGCCCTACCGGACCCGACTTAGGGTCGGAGGGACACATCAGGGCCTAAAGGCCCGACCTTGGGATAGTACAGGCCCTCAGGGCCTGATCTTGGACCAGTACCCAACGGGCAGGCCCAAACGGCATTATCGTTTGGGCCTGGCGGCGCTCTTGAGGCTGCCGCCCGCCGGTTGGGGCTGAACCGTCCATCTGGACGGTTCAGGGCATGGCCAGGCCTCGCAGCATTGAGGCCGGCCTCTGCCCCACCGGTATAAAGTACCGGTACAGCCTCACTTGGAGGCATCGACCTACCGGCACTATACCTGTACGGTATGGTCAGGGCCAGAGCGCTGTTTGTGCTAAGTTTAGCGCAGGAGCGAGCAAGGAGCAGCAGCGGCAGCGCAGCATTAGCGCAGCAGCAAGCGGAGCAGCAGCAGGGCGACTGAGCCAGCACGGCGGCCATTGCCGCCTGAGGTACCTGGGAGCCGGAGGACCTCTCCTCCCTCCCTCG
>BFEA01000275.1:156862-170407 GCA_003427395.1 Chara braunii
GATCAGAGTTGGACTTCGGTGATATGAGACTGTGGTACTTACCAGATTGGAGACTTGGAGATCGTTGGGGTTGATACTTGGCGACATCACAGTTCAGACACCGGTTACATTTTGGACTACCATATCGGTGACCTATCAGATTCTACCTCGGTGACTTTCGGTGCTGTCTACCTCCCCCCACCTCTTCGTCTCTCCTCCCCCATTCATCTGTGTATGTGTGTACGGGGCTAAGCATCTTCTATGTATGGCTCATACCCCACCATCTCACGATTGAATGTGTGTGGAGTGATGCTATGTGAGTCAGTCTGGACTCTAAACCCTCAGCGGCCATGGACACGGGACTACGCACGATGCAGCAGCACACCCCCGCTGACCGGTGCCACAAATTTGCAACCCTGAGGAGTTAATGGTACCAGCAATATGGCTGACAAAAGGCAGTACAGTTGGGGGGGGGGGGGGGGGGGGGGGGGGGGGGGGAGCAGCAGGGGGAAGGAGAAGGGGGTCGTGTGTAGAGCTAATATTGGGTCATTGAATCATTGCGAAATCAGGAATTTAGGAAAAGGATGTGAATGGGTACGAACCTGAAATCAGGGGTAACACACAGGATGGTGCAAAGGGGGGGAGTGAGGGGCCAGAGCCCGGTATCTAGCAGGAATTGTTCCCTATTCGGTAGGGCTGAGTAACTGGGTGCTCCCCTGCCTCCCGACCACGCGCTGCAGAAAGGTTGACGAGTTCTGAGTTCGTGCGGTTTTCTCTTACCCTTTCACATGTGGGCCTGGCCGCAGCCAGCCCCGATACCTCCCTCCCCCTCCCTCTTTCCCTCTTCGTCTATTTTTTATTTTTTTTAGTTTTTTTATTAAGCCCAACCAATTCAATTACCTGTCAAATCTGGACACGACGGCCTTTCAGGCCTTTTTTATTGTCATTATAGTATTACGGGGAACCCCGTAGCAGCCACATCCGTGCTCAAAGCCTCCAACGAGGGAATATGCGGGAGCTGCTCCCACCAGCAGGCGCGATACCTGCCACAGCAGGTGGGCGATACCGGCCAGGGGTCAGCTAGTAGCATCAAGACTGAGCTTCGTCGATGGGCCAGTCACTGAGCCTCCCCTTCGGTCTCCTCCCCCTATGAACATCAGCAGTCTCTGCTCAATGCCACTTGAGGGGACCAACGGCATATCTCTAGGTGTCGGGCACCAAGCTTGCCCAGGAAGGTACATGAGGCCACTAGGGATTGAATCCAACACCTCCTGAATGCGACTTGTGTGCCTTACCGACTGAGCTAGGCCGCTGGATATTCTAGTAATTCTACAAATTCGATTTCTGTTTGCCGGTGATAAGCAACTGGACTGCCAGGGCCAAGTCCCACTAGCGGCGGTCCTGTTCCTGTCTTCAGAACTACATGGCACATTGCAACAGCGGGTGGCGTTGTGCGGCCTTATTTTCTCTACGGGCCAATAAAATATTTCAGTCCAGCTGTGTAGCGTGCTTACAGTTCTTCCACATGGAGTACCTAAAAAAAAAAAAAATGCAGAGGAAGCTGCCCCCGTCGTCGCCGAGTATGGGGTATGAATGAATGGGCCCAGCTGCACTGAGCTCGACATTCGCAAAAGATGAGAAACCGTCACCCAAGCTTTCAGTCCTCGTACCAGAAGTCGCCAGTTCTCACACCCCCCTTGCTAGGGTTACAAGGCATCACAAACTGCCCCAACACCGAACTAACTGTTTTCTGACGGACAGGAAGCGTCTTCCTCCCTCGACGACTTCCTTAGCTGCCAAACCCCCTACCGGGTTACACTTCCCCAGCATCAGCTACGTTGAAAGAGGTGGTTATGCCTTCCACCCTCGGCAAACTCCAATGGCCTCAAGCTCCTCCTCATGGTCACAGAGCCACTTCTCCAGCACCGGCCACTGTCGCCCCACCCCGTCCTTCTAATAGACTTGCCACCCTGAGCCACCCTTCCCCTACTGCGTGAACCCACCCAAAATTTCTTCCAAACCATGCTTTCGATGTTCACCCTCCATTTGAAAAAACAAGAGGAGGAAGGGCAAGAATCCAACTCTTACCCTCACCACCAATGAAGGACACGCTGATCAAGCTTTCAGTCCTCGTACCAGAAATCATCAGATCCCATACCCCTCTGTTAGGGTTACAGGGCAACACAAACTACCCCAGTACCGATCTAACTGATTCTGACGGACAGAGAGTGCCTTCCCCCCTCGACACCTCTCTTAACTGTGTGACCCCTCAAAAGGATACAGGACCATCGGTCCGACAACAGCTACGTCGGTTGAGATGGTTATGCCTTCCACCCTCGACATAACTTCAATGGCCTCAAGCTCCCCCTGGTCACAGAGCAAATGCTCTAGCACTGACCAATGTTGTTCCACCCCACCCTTCTAGTTAGACTTACCACTCTAAATCGTCGGTTCCTCTTCTAAGTGAGCCCCCCACTTTCCACCTACCTCTAATTCGGCCTCCCCCCTTTTAATTTGCAAAACCGCACTAGGACTAATTACTTGACAAGAAACTGTTTAGAAAATTCCACACGGATACGATTTTTTTTTTTAATTATTTTTTTAAATAAAATTCCCCATGACTGCTGTTAGGAGTGATGATAAGAGCATACACTCCTAACAGTTTCACTGAGGGCTCCATCTATTGGTGGGGAGCGACACCTGCTGAAAAACGGGTCCAGCGTCCCTTGATATATAATTCTGAGCAATTGTTGATCACGATTACTGGGAAAAGTCCCCAGCATCCCTTGTACCTCTTCACCCTCATCTGAGTGGCGCCGAATATCTCTAATCAGTATTGGTACTAATCTGAATGACCAAATTTGGAAGAAAAGGATGACCGTGATACCTGCTTTACGAACACCATATGCAGAAGCACTTAGATGTAGCCACCTGCAGCAATCCAAAGAAACCATCCTTAAAAAACCATTGAGAAGGAACAGAACCCAGTCAGCTATTATCCTATCCATCATCCCCATACCAACTCAAGGGAACCAGCACTAATCTGAATGACCCAAATTGGAAAAAAAGGATGACCTCAATACTTGCTTTTCGAGGACCATATGCAGAAGCACTTAGTTGTAGTCATCTGCAGCAATCCAAAGAAGTCATCCTAAAACAACCATTGAGAAGGAACAGAACCCAGTCAGCTATTTTCCTATCCATCATCCCCATACCAACTCAAGGGAACCAGTGAAAGAGCTGGGGGGGGGAATGGGTCTGGGAATTCCAATGGGGGACGCAACGGGATAGAAGGATCTATAGTGGTCTAGTCATGAAACACCAGCCAAAAGTCTCTGGGAAGTTCCTCATTTTGCCCTTTCTTGTTTCCTCTCCTTCCCTCACCTTCTCGAATTTGTCCGATCTTTCCTCCTTGGGACCCCCCTAGCCAAGCGCCACTGAATTGATAGATGTGCTGTAGGATTTCTTTTCTGGATGATAAAAATTGAATTTTCTCCTTTATTTTGTTCCATTGGATTGTGATGTTTGTCTGCACTTATAGTTTGATTGCGTCTGTTAATTCTGGGCCATCAATCCTAGCTCCTTCCATTTCAAAACGGCAGCGACAATTCCAGAGGGCCCAATTTATGACCCTTCTTCCTGTTTTAAAAAGATTTTGAGAGAAATTCTCTAGCTGATCCGGGGTCCAGGTCTCACATAGCAGTGCTTTCCAGTCCCATGGCCATGACTGTTGGGTGATAAGGGTAGACCAAATCCTATCCCACCAGCGCCACAGCTAAACAACACCTGGACATTGTAGGAATATGTGCTCAATGGTTTCTGGGATGCATCTGCTTGGGAATGCTGAGGTACACAATTTGCACCAAGGGTGAGCAAGGCCTCTTTTTTCCAGAGATGTTTTGTCCATTAGCCAGTCATTTGTGGGCAGACAGCAGTGATCAATCTGCCATTGTAGAGAAGCAATCTTTGTTGGTCTAATCTTGATGGTCTTAGACCACTTGATTCTCCTCAAATCCTCCTTGCTCACGTTCAGTTGTTTCATTCACCTGTTCTCCACCCCGTCTCTCAGATTTATCCTAGGTCTTAACATCCTGTATGTGGATTTGACTGTTAGTGAGTGTAGGGAGCGCTTGCAATTTCTGTTGTTCCTCATTGGCGCTATCCATGTCCAATATATTGGATCCATTGCCGGTTTGTTGATTGGACATTGAGGTTTGAAAGCTAAATAGTGGTCCTTGTGTTTCAGAACTATGATCCTGAATATCTGTTCTATTGCAACCCATTTGGTTTCATTTGTAGAATTTTCCTTTATTTGATAATTCTGATTGATTGATAGAATAGAGATTAAAACTGAACCTCCTCCATCTTGCATTATCACGCTTCCTACCTGCTGTGAGTTCCCTTGTATCCCCACCCAATCACCTTCGTTGAGTTGGGGCCCTTTTCTGAGGATCCTTAGCCAGGCTATCGGCATTGCTTCAATGATTGTTTCTAAAGCCCTTTCTGTTCGTCTGCAGTATTTCAGCCTTGGTAGGAGGCTAGTGAGGTGGATCCAGTCCCTTTCTTCTGAACACCATATATCCCCTACCCTTAGAACCCCATTCCTTACCCAACCTTCCCAAGGTGAGTCTGTACAGTGGAAGGTCCTCTCCTGTATATCGGTGATCCATCTGTTGTTGAACAAATGTTGTTGACAGACTTCCTCCCATCTGTTCAGGGCAGTTTTGTACGGTAGGGGCAGTTTGCGCCAAGTCTTGAGGAGATCTGTTCAGAAAGGATCGTTTTTTATATCCGTTCTTGTGGCTTGTCTATGGGACTTCGCTGTTTGTTCATTGGATTGTGTACTTCCTCTGGGGATAGGCCAATGACGATTCTCTAACCACATCAACGGATCCGTCCCAGTCGGTACTTCAGGGGCTAGTCTTGTAATTTGTTCTTCTGCTAGTGCTGACCAAGGTGTCTCTGGATTGAAAAGAAATCTTTTAATCTACTGAACTGAAAGGGTCATGGCTTGGGTAGATGGGTCTAGTATCCCCAACCCTCCTTTTTTGCTTTGGGTTGGATTATCGTTTGTCATGCTACTCTGCTTAATACATTCTTATGATCATGGTTTCCCCTCCACAGATATGCTGTAATTTGCCTTCGTAGGGATTTAAGTGCAGATTTTTTCAGTGCCTATACTGCTGATTTATACCAGAGTGAGGCCAGTATGACATTGTTAATGACCAAAGACCGCTCTATAATAGAGGTCCTTTTGTCTTTCCATAATTCCAATTTTGATAGAGCCGGTTTACATATCCATTCATTGATCTCAGTTGGCTTACCCCTTGCTGAAAGTGAAATCCCCAGTACTCTAATTGATTTTTCTGTTGAGACCCAGTTAATCTTCGGATGTTCCGGCGGTCTCACTCCCTGGTGATGTACCCACCAGCCTAGTGTTTTGGTTTCCCAATTGATTCTCATGTCTGAGAGAGCACAAAACTTATCCATTAGGTCCTTGATTTCCTTTAAATTTTCCTGGGAGGCATCAACCATCAGTGAGAGGTCATCTGCAAATAGGGAGCACACAGGTATGGCTTCTTTGGGCATGTAGCTGACCTGAATTCGCCTGATGACTTTGTGGCATCTCAAGTTAGTTGCAAGGGCTTCCATTATTATGAGAAAAAAGAAGGGGCGGTAGGATCTCCTTGTCTCACTGATCTCTCCGGTTCAATGGGGGGGGCTAGGTTCTCATTTATCATCACCCTCGTGGTTGCATTAGAGTGAAGAATCTCAATCTATTTACGAAAGTTTGGACTAAAATTAAACTTTTCCAGACATTTTTCCAGAAAGAACCAATCTACGTGGTCATAGGCTTTTTCGAAATCTATGAAAATGAAAGCCGCATTGTGTTTTGATTGCCTTGAAAGTTTGATTAGTTCATTTACTAGAAGGATGTTGTCCTGGATGTTTTTTCCTTCAACTTATAGACTACTGTGAGGAGGGTAATAGGACGGTAATTTCAGATATTAATTTATCTCCCTTTTTGTATAATAGGGTCAGAATTCCTTGTCCTACTATCTCTCCCATAGTTCCAGTGTCCTAGACTGCATGATAAAAATCCATCAAGTCTTTGGCAAAAAAATCCCACATTACTTCCCAGAATTCTTTTGGTAAGTCATCAATCCCTGAAGTCTTTTCTTCTTTCATCATCATCAAGGCTGTCCAGATTTTATTTTTTGTGAGGGGGGTCTCTAGCCTTGCCTTCTGCTGATCTGTCAGGGCTTTAGTCAGAGGTTTGAGAAATTCCTCTATTTCTGTGATTCTTTGATCCTTCGGTTGTTTGCATTCCGATGTGAAGAGGGACTTATAAAAAACCCTTGCTACTTTTGTGCATTCTGCCATAGAGGTGAGTAGAGGGAGTTCATCTCCATTTGGGTCAAAGAAAACCTCGATTATTGTACGTCTCGTTCTTACCTTTGTTGTTGTGAAGAACCTCGCATCCATGACTCCTTCTGTGTTGTGACTTTTTAATTTTCCTCTTATTCTGATCCCTTGCCATCTATGTTCCATAAATGATAGTAGTTTATTTTCGAGTGAGCTGATTTTATGAGTAATTTCTATTTTCTGATCTTCACTAGTCACCTCATCTTCTTGTTGCTGTAGATGTAGAAGTTGTTTTTGTAAATCAATTTCTTCCGTATTTCGCTGCATTGCCAACAATTTTGAATATTCATTGCATTTACGGCCTAAAAATATTAGTCCGTTGTTGAACCAGCGTATATCATCCTTAATCTGATTTTTTTTTCCCTCCAGAAAGACCAGAATTAAGTTGTTAGTGTGCAGCAAGGAGGTATTAAGTTTATAGAAGTCTCTTCCTTGGTCTGGTTTCTTCTTGAAGGACAACAAAAAAACGTCATAGCATGATCCAGACTTGGGAAGACACTGCGAGGGAAAATCCCAGCTACTTGGAGGACACCCTTTAGTTCCTCTGATAATAAAATAAGGTCTATGCGTGATTTTGATGCTTTCATTGTTTGACTTTTTCGAAAGCATGTGTAAGTGCGTTTGGTGGGGGAGAGTCGTCTGTAGGCATCGAAGAGGTTGAGGGACTGACACGTTCTTTCTATAATTTCCTCGTCCTTCTCTATATATGATGGACAGGGGGATGAAATTTGCCAGCGATCCAAATGTCTGTCAGGGGCTGCATTGAAATCCCCTGCCATCACCACAGGGATACCCACCGGTAGCCGACCCTTTAAAGATTAAAAAAAACGAACCCTTTCACTGACCTCATTAGGCGCATACACACACAAAATAGTCACCACCTCTATTTCCAGCATGGCCAGAAGAAAAGCCCATCGTCCTTCCTCCTTGTCTACCTCCCAGTAGAGGGGATCAATTTTTGTGTCAGGAGAGAGCCAGATTGCTACCCCTGCACTACCTGGTTTCGGGGCATGTGCCCTAAAGGTCTGATGTGGCCAGATTTGTTTGTGGATATGATTGTAATCAGCGTTATCCATCAAGTGAGTTTCCTGCACACAGATAGCATCAAGCCATTCCTTTCCCCCAATACCTTAGTTTGTTTAGCTGAAGTTAAACCATTTACATTAAGTGACCTGAGATCCAGGTCGGTTGTTCTTTTAAGGCCCTTCCAATTTCTGTCCCTGTTGTACAGCACCTCTAACAACTTTGTACCATCCATTACTATCTTGGGGATTTTTTTTTTTTTTTTTTTTTTTTTTATAGAGGGACAACCAGTTACCACTGTCCAGCTTTCCGCCTTTTCGTAGTAAATTTTGACTATTTTTGAGAAGGCGTGAGAGTAGAATTGTGACATCTAACTCTGACCAAAAGTCCCCCACCTTTACCTTAAGCTGTTGTAAGTCAACCAACATATCATGAGTGAACCAGCGCAGGTTAATGTCTCTTGTAAGCTCGTACTTGAGAAAAACGTCCCTGGCTGAAATTCTCTGTGTGTCAGTTGATAGGATCAGCACAGCTGATTCTCCATAGGGAAGTTGATCTTGGATGATTTTTGCAATCTCCGCCTTGAATCTGGCCTTCCCCGCCATGTTTTCCATGAAGGTGGAGAGTTGTGACGCCGGGGCACCGTGCATAGTCACCTCTCCATGCGCTGCACCTACTGGTTCCGACAGGCCTATCTCCCAAATACCTTCTTTTAATCTCACTGGCAAGATCGACACCCCTGGTTTGGACAGGGCTAACTCCGCGTGTCCCCCTGCCACTAGCAAACGTATCTTTTGTCTCCTACTAATCAGAGCACCTTCTGGTGTGCAAACAGGGGGTAGGGGGGGGCGGGGCAGGGAGCATTGTATCTGCAATACCTGAGGTAGGGAGGAAAGGGGCTGGGAGCATGGTGACTGCTTCTTCTCTACTGAACTCGTCTCCATTTTGGGAGAGGGAGAAGCTTGCTTTTCCTCTATTCCCGTAATCTGATGAGGTTTGTTACCATTTAACTTCTCCTCCGCCAGTACCGTAGTTACCTTGTGACGGGATGTGGATCCCCCCCTTGCTGTTGCACTGGGTTCTGTGGAGGTTTCCACTGACAGCAAATCATCAGGGTCCTGCAGTTCTTTAGTTAGTAGGAGATATTTTTGTTCTCCAGTTAATTCAGATACCATCTGTTTGAGATGGTATTTTACTTGTTTTTGTGGTGGAAAGCGAGGGGGTCCATCCTCTTCTGCCGATCTGCAGTCCGTCTTACCTTCCTCCCCTTTGTCCCTCTTCTCGTTCTTCTCTCTCTCATTGTCTATTTCGTCATCCTCTTCCCTTGTTTCCTTTTCCTTCTGCTCCAACTGGATTCCTTTTTTAGAATTGCCACAGATTCCTTCCTTGCTGCTGGTCCGTACGGCGCTGCTTGCCTCTTTATTACCAGTCAGTGAATCATGTATCATTTCACTGTTAACCGATCCTGTGATGCGGTGTGAAATCAACAGGGAGTTTACACTGGCACATGCATCCCTGCACGGTTCCTGTTCGTTTCCTGATTGTGTGTGGCGGAGCAAGACCTTCTGTTTTGGGGCTTTACCCTCTTGAAGGGCCTGTTGATTGGCACCTACCTGTTCCCTCCCCTGGATTGTGAGATTCTCTTGTGGCGAAGGGGTCTGTTCCCTCTCTTGGACACTTGCTTGTTCATTCCCATGTGTTGTGCGATTCCCTTGTGGAGAAAGAGACTGTTCCCTCCCTTGAACTGTGGGACTGGAAGTAGAGGCTTCCCCCTCTGCAGCAGGCCTGCAGTTCTTAGGAATGGAATTTTCCGTTCCTGTAGCTGATTTTTGTCTGTTTTCCACTGTTGATTGATGTGGGTCATTTGGAGGTTGGAATCTCAATGCTACTATTGGTCACAGGCGGTAGCACATCTGATGCCAACTTACCTCTCTGGGCAGGCCTTGTTCTAGAGCCATTCTCAGACTTGTACTATTTTCTAGTAATGAGACAAGCTGGACATAAGTGTCATCCCAAAAAGTTTCGGGGTGGTCCAGAAATTTCCTCTTCAGGCTGTCTAGCGGCCATTCCGCCACTTGTTGGAGATCTGTGTCATTCATATCTGTGTTGTGTTGCTCTGTATTTTGACTAGCAGATCTGTCTGGTGGAGGGGGGGAGTTTGGGATTGGTTCAATCTCCATTGGCTGTAGTCCAAAAGCCTCTTTTAAAGGGTCCAGGTCCATTGGATCTGGTCCTGGTTCATCATTTTTTTGTTCCTTTGAGTCTGTTGAGTCCTTTGGGTCCTTTTATTTTCCTTTGCCAAGGTTTTTCCTGATTAGTTTCATTTCTTGTCCTTCTTCCTCCCTTGTTGCTTCCATCAATGGAGTGAAGCGATTACCTGTTGGGATGTATGCAGCAACATTTGGTCCCAATCGTGAACCCGTCCTCTTGGGTTTGGCTGCCTCATTAAGCAGTTCGTTCTTTGTTCCATTACCTTCCCCCCCTACCTTATCACTTAGTGAAGTGGGGGATTTCACTTTTGGGGGTTGTTGCATCCTTACATTACGACTAGTTGACTGTTGTAAGGGAGGTTGTGACAGGGGTTTCCATTCTAGTGGAGGTCTTGCTACCCGCCTGAGATCTCCTCTACCTTCCCATACCCAACCACTGGGTTGACCCCCCTGTGCCGTTTCCTCCATGTACACCCATCCCTCATGTCCAGCCGCACTGGGGAGCCATCTGTTTGCACCCTTGGGATCCCTTTTCAGTCCTCCCTCTGCACCAGTTGATTGTTGAGGGTGATGTGGGCAGACTACTTCCGTGCTGAGATGCCCATACGCCCTACATCTGTAACACCACGGTCTGAACTTGTGGGCCGTATGGATTTGATACATTCTCCTCCCCATCTTGAAGGGGATTATGTCATCCAGTGAAAAGGGTTGATCCTTTGGGAGATCTAGGGCCAGCATGACATAATCATCCCTTTTTGCCACGTAAGTCGGAAGTGGATCTATAAAGTCCACAATTTTAAACTGTTGGCCGAAGTCATGTATAAAAGCCGCCTGAATCTCTACTGGTATGTGTCTCAGTTCAACCCAGTAGAAGTCCCTGATAAGCTGGTCTTTTTTCTCTTCCGGACCAATCTTCCTTGGCTGCCATGAGTAGATGCGGACGTGAGATTGATCCCAGCGTAGTTTTTTCCATCCATCAATTTTCTGTTTGTCTTGTTCAAATAGGCTAAGGATTGTGAAAACAGTGGATGAAAGCGGTTGGATCAGGAAAAATTCATGGACCGCATCTGGGCCGTCTTTAATCTGTTCTAACTTTTTGCAGATCCATTTGATTTTGTCGTTTACCGATCTGTACGCACTATTATCATAAAAAATCCAATTGCTTGCATGCTTGATGTAGACCGCGTCTCTCTGGGCCAGTTTGTCTGTTGGGTATGACTTTATCAGTACTTTCCTTCCCCCCTGGTCCACCACTTTCTGTTCTGAGGGGAGAAGGAAAAGTGTGAGGAAATAAGCCCGTGCAGATGATAGATTATGCATGGGGACTTTTAATTCCTCCGCTGGTAGTCTGGAGTCTGCCCCAACCGGTCTCACAATTGTTAAAGATTTCCCTTCTAGAGTTTCTCTGACCCTTTGTGCCCAAGACGGTTTCGTCGGTTGCTGTGTTGTTGGAGAGGAGAGAGATGATTGAGATGAATGACTCTGTTGAGAAGAAATCGTCGTATGATTATCTGACTTTTTCCTTTCGTCTTCTTCCATTTTCCTCTCCTCTTCTATGAGCACACCATCCTCTGCTTCCCCCATAATTAGGTCTAACGCTGGGGGGATTGCCCCTTGCTGAACCAATACAACTTGTTTTTCCAAAGCCAGCGTTGTAGTCGACGTTGTGACCTGACCCTGCGAGGAAGAAAATGACTGCTGAATCTGAATTGTATGTTGAGGTGTGTGCGTGTGAACTGTCGCTTGCCGTTCCTTACCACTTGCTCCTGTCTGGCTACTCTAGCAAGAATCAATCTGCATCTCTTCCCTCTCTTCCCTCATTGAAATCTGATTTTGTTGAATTTTGCCAGCTGCAAAAATCGCTGGCCTTGCATAGGGACTGGGACCCAGTTGTTTGATTACTTAGTGGCGCATTGCGCCCTGATAAAAGAGCAGGGACCCAGTCCCTCTTCCCCTGGTACTTCCTAGTTTCATCATTTCCGCTGTCACACTCCTTCTGTTTCTCTGAGTTTTTTTTTTTTTTACCGCAATATGTTATGTAGAATGTAATGCTGTGTGGAGAGAGGGGATCAGAGGTATGTGGAGGAGGAGGATGGGAAAAGTGTGGGGGGGAGGAGGAGAGGGAGGAGAAAAGAGAGAAGAGAGAAAAGAGAGCCGAAACGTTTGAGGATGTGCACAAGCGTGGAGAGCGTGGAGAGCAGGAGGAGAATCAGCTTTCAATGGGTATCCTTTCGCAAAGTGGGGAGTGTGTGGGTGTGATGAGAGTGTTGGAGGGCCTGAGCGTGAGGAGGTGTGATGTTATGTAGAATGTGATGTTATGTAGAGAGAGGGGAATCCGAGGCAAGCGGGGAATCAGAGGCATGTGGGAGAGGAGGATGGGGAATGTGTGTGGGGGAGGAGGGGGGGGAGGAGAAAGGGCAGGAACGAGAGCCGAAATGTGTTGGAATGCGCACAAGCGTGGAGAGCGTGGAGAGCAGGAGGGGAATCAGCTGGGTATGCAATATTTGATCAATGTGGTGAGCATGAGGGAAACAGGTGGGAGGAGTGGAGGAGGAGTGAAGGTGAGGAAGGAGAGGAGAGGAAGGGAGAGGAAAGGAGGAAAAAACAGCTGGGTATGCTATGTTTGATGAATATGATGGGTAGTGGATCAACCAATGAGAGGGGTGGAGGGGAGAAGGGAGAGGAGGTTAAGGAAAATGGGGTTGAGGAAGGGACTCTTCTTTAGCCTATTAGTTCCCTCCTTTTGGTTGCTTTTACCCCGTTGACCTATCCTGTCCTCCTCTTGGTCTATTACGAGGACTCTTCAGTGACCTGATAGCTCTGTTTTCGCGATTGGTTTTTCTAATTGTCGTGCTTTGTGGTGTGAAAAAGGATTCTTTCAGTTCTTGATTTTCGCGATTGCTTTTTCCAATTGACTTGCTTTGTCACGTGAAAAAAAATTCTTCCAATTGTGAATTATGTTGTGAGTTATATTTGCTACGAATTGTGATGTTATATTTTTAGGGGCGCTGACTTACCCAGGGGTCCCAAGCTGTGAAAAAAAAGGAAGAGAGAGGTGGGGGTTGGGTTGAAGCCAAGGAATTGACACACCTGATTATTTGCTTCTCCTTCTTAATACAGCATCGATGGCCTCCTGTTGCTTCATTCCTCTCTTTTCCTTGTTGTGTGCCTAGTCCGATGCGACTGCCACGTCAACCCAGCCAGGCGCTCCTCTACTGTATTGTCGACCGAAACACCGAAAGAAGGAAACCTCGTTGTTTGGTTTTCCAATATACTCCCTCTGGACTTCCTGTTGTTTTCACCTCCTGGCTCGTATTCTGAAGCACTTTTGCTGACAGCCGAAATTGTTGTCTCCCCAAAATGATTAGTGATAGGTTATCACTTACACCCACCTTCCCTCCTGTCTCATTATCTTCAACAGGTTATTGAGCCACCATTTACATCCACCTTTCTTCTTATCACAACGATCATCCTCATATCTCCCTCTACCTTAAAGTTTATCTCCCAAGCTTTCTGTAACTTTCACCTCCCAGTTTTTCTTTTGTGCAACTTATGTTGTACTTCGTGATCGTTGCCACAAAAAGATTACTGATAAATTACTGATAAAATCTCAATTTAGGTCCAAACTAGCGGGCGAAGACCTTACCCCACCGTCAAAGAGATTGGTCAATGTCGTATAGCCATTTCTTTGCTCGAGAAAGCAATGGCCAGGGAGTAAATGCGTGGACCCCACTCTTCTTCGACCGGTGAAGGACTCTGAGTCAGAGGGAACTGCCACGACAGCCCATGACGTGGCACTTTCTAGTGTCTTGTCGCTTTTGATTGCTATCGAGAAGCGCTACGTATCTGGAGAGAGAGAGAGAGAGAGAGAGAGAGAGAGAGAGAGAGAGAGAGAGAGAGAGAGAGA
>BFEA01000275.1:170497-184937 GCA_003427395.1 Chara braunii
GAGAGAGAGAGAGAGAGAGAGAGAGAGAGAGAGAGAGAGAGAGAGAGAGAGAGAGAGAGAGAGAGAGAGAAGAATAAAGAGAGAGAAAGAGAGCGGGAGAACTTAAGATAGAGAGAAAGAGAGGGGGAAAGAGAGGGAGAGAGAGAGAAGGAGAGAGAGAGAGAGAGACAGAGAGACTCCCTCTACCTCACCAGTTTGGGAGATAAAAAAGAAATTGAAAGAGAGAGAGAGAGAGATCGGGAGAGAGGGCGCACTCCACTAATCACCCTTCTTCGATCGGTGAAGGACTCTGAGTCAGAGGGATCTACCACGACAGCCCATAACGTGGCGCTTTCTAGTGTCTTGTCACTCTTGAATGTTGTCAAGAAACGCTACGTAACTGGAGAGTGATAGAGAGAGAGAGAGAGAAAGAGAGATAGGGAGAGAGACCCGAGTGACTTTCTGAGATAGCGGGATACTACTACCTTACTCGCACAACTTGAACACTGTCGAGAAACGCTACGTACCGAGAGAGAGAGAGAGAGAGAGAGAGAGAGAGAGAGAGAGAGAGAGAGAGAGAGAGAGAGACCCGAGTGGCTTTCTGAGGTAGCGGGGTACTACTACCTCACTCGCACAATGATCACTATCACTCCATTTCATCTATCTATCTTCTTCTATTCTTTTCTCTTCTCTCTTTTGTCTCCCCAATACTCTACTTCTTCCTTATTTTGAGGACCTTACCACATTTCCCGAACCCATTCTACTCTACTCCCGTTACTTCCTCTATTTGTCTGTCGCTCAGAAATTACCCTTGTATTACTTCCTTCATTCACACAGTTCTGATAGACACCGACTTCCTGTGTAGTTGAGTTCAGAAACTTCACAATTCTTCACTCTTATAGGATTCTAGTCCCTCCATGACTATATTGTTGCTACCTAGTCAATACGCCATCTCTTCTCGATGCAAACCATCCAATAAATCTTCTCCCAACGTCAGTCAATAATGTATTAAAGATATCACTGACCATCCAACATCTCTCACCATACCATATCTATCTTCCATCGCTGCCGCTTTCGAATTGGCGCTGGTCAGTAGCGAGTATATGGAATCGATCAATACCGTGCTTCCATTACTCGCCTAGTCAGGTGTTTCTTCATCAGACCCTGCGCTGACCATCCGATATTTTGAGCACGTGCGTGAAGCGCGTCTCGCCAGTTCACCTGTTGTCATCAGTCCCCGCGCTGACCATTCAATATTGTCTTCGAAGTCAATCCTTGCCTTGCATCCATAACCTTGCTTGGAATTGATAGCCAATTTAGACCATCGTCTCCAGCTCTTCAAGTTTTAACTGCACTTTAGCGCTGAACAGGGCGTACTCCACAAATCTCCCTCCGACAAAGAGAACTGTCAATGTCGTATAGCCATTTCCTCGCTTAAGAAAGCGATGGCCAGGGATTGAATGCGCGGAACCCACCCTTCTTCGTCAGACGAAGGGCTCTGGGTCAGAGAGAACTGCCACGTCATCCCGTGACGTGACGCTCTCTAGTGCCTTGTCGCGCTTGAGCGCGTGCGTGAAGCGCCCAACCTGTCGCCATACGAATTAACTAACATTGGATTCAGAAAATCAATCAAGATGAAGATGAGATTGAAGATAAGATCTGATAAGGATTGAAAGTCCGAATAGGAAGACAAATTAGAGAATCGATTCTGATGTCCAAGAGGACTTTCGACTCTGATTCCCAGAACCCCAAGGTTCGGAATCGCTTAGACCATAAATCAAGAAATTTCTTAAACAAAACAATCGCCAATGAATTGTGTATAATCTAAATTGAAATTATCATTCAGAAAATCACCCGAAGTAATAGCAATTGAGATAAAAAGCTAAATCATGAATTTGGCATCGAATTTCGGAAATCAAACAAGATGAAGATGATATTGACAAATACGATTTGACAGAAATCGAAAATCCAAATAGGAAAACAAAATAGGGAATCAATTGTGATGTCCAAACGGTCGTGCGAAACCAATTTCCCGAACCGGAGGTTCAAAAAAACGCTCAGACAGAAAATCAGGAAAGCTAAGCAAGAAAACAAAACGACAAACCCCTCCCCCCTTCAAACCTCACCTCCTCGCCTTCATCGGCCGTCAAGCACCCGGCCGCCTATTGGTCGACTACACCATCGAAAGGCCGGACGATGAAGATAATCAGACCGTAGCCAGGATCACCATCACAACGGTCCACGCCACGTCACGAGCGCAACAGCCTAGCCTGCCAGCTTGCCCTCGCAGGTAGTTTGAAGAGATGAAAGGGGTAATATCGTTTCCGCTGTTATCCCCTCTTGATACACCACCTAACCCTAAACCTTACCAGATGTTCCTCCTCTAATCAAGATATTTCTACACTGGTCCCTCCTTCTCCTTCTTCCATCCAACACGCTACTCCCTCCTGCTGTCAGTCCCAACAGCCCCTCCTCCATCCTTACACTCCACCTCCACCTCCTACTCGCCCGGCGAAAACAATCGTTTTCTCACACTGCATCACTCTCCTATCCGCGACCACCCCTCTTCGTCACCATACCCGTCATACCAGCCCCCCACCATAGCCCCATCTTGCTGCTCTCTCGACAATCATTGCCGATCTTCCTTGTACTAACACTGCCACGCCACTGCTTTTCACACGAGCGATGCCGAACGCTCCATTGTACCAGCCCCCCACCATCACCCCTCCGTGCTGCTCTCTCGTCACTTGCTGCCGATCTTCCTAACTCTGCCTCGCTGCTGCACCTCGCATGAACGATGCCGAACCCTCCTCATGCCAACCCTGTCACGTCCTGGCAACCACACCCACGAACCGAACTCTGGTACGGGCGGCGCGAGGAAAGTTCGTTGTCAAATTCCACCTTTGGAGAGCAGTGCAGCGAGGCCCAATGGTGAAGGCTTTCCTTTCACGAACAGACCGTGGCCATCTGGTGATGCAGGGTATTGCTACCGTAACTCTAGCCTCGATACGTGGAAGGTTTTTACTCAAACTTTTTCTTCCTTTCTTTTTCCCTCCCCCTTGTTTTTGGTTCATCACCGCCACCTTAGTCCCGGTCCCCCTCTCTAGCGCGATGGGCACTGCCCCAGAGAGGAGGACTCACAGACCACGTTAGACAAAAGAAAGCGAACACGTGCAGCCAATGGGGAAGCACCGCATTCACCGCCTGCCTCAATAAGCCAATGCAAAAATGAAGAGAATGGCCTTGCCCTACGGTCCATGGAAATAGGTGGCGGCAAGGAGTGTCACACAACAGGGAGGTCTCCATTATCGGAAGTTCCGGAACAGGAGCAATGCTAGTGGGACTTGGCCCCCTGCCCCCAGAATAGATGGGGCCTGTGTTTCTCCTTAAACCACTCGTAGTTTTGCTGCTTTAGAAATGAGGGAAAACACCAGTCCCCGAAGAATTCGGAGGCTAGCCCCGATGATGGTTGCCATGGATAAATCTAATCGGTGGCCGTCGTTTCGTTTCGGCCTCTTGAAAGGTCAGAGGCCCGCTATTTTCCGAACCGACAAAGTTACTAGTGGTTAAAAAAAAAAAAAAAAAAGACTTGACAGCGTCTGAATTTTTGTCTTTTCTGCATCACCGAATGCAGAAAAGACAGAAAAGACAAAAATAAGGGCGATGTATCTCTGCTCTTCTTCTTCTTTTTTTTGGGGGGTAACTTCGGCGCAGTCACGAAAACAGTTTGTAATTGCATTCGAAACTGCCTTTTAGCAGTTTAGTCAGGGCCCGAGTTTCAATTGCAGTTGAAACTCGGGATGCCTTTAGGTAGCTGTCCAGTCAGGGCCCTCGGCCATCCAGGAACAGCAGATGAAAAAAAACGAAAAAAAAAACATCCCTTATGCTGTGAATTCGGTCCGATACAGGATGCTACACTACTTGTCTGGAACTCAATGAAGCCTGGAATCCGCCCTGCCTGGCTGGCAGGGCGCTACAGGGACCTCACAACAAAAAACAAAAAAGGAAAACGACCTGTTCCATGTTCCTCACTTCCTGGCCAGATACATTCGTCAAAGCACTGGTGGCCAGTCTGTGGTGTGGCTGAGACGTCTCGGCTTTGGCCAGTCTGGGGTGTGGCCGAGACATCTTGGCCGTGGCCCAACCAGTTTTTTTTTTTTTTTTTTTTTTTTTTTTTGTTTGTTTGTTTGTTTGTTTGTTTTGTTTTTGTTTTTTTTCAGCCGCGGAGCGGCACGGCACGGCGTGGCAGGCGACCGGAAAAAAAAAAAAACAAGAAAGAAAGAAACGGCCATGTGCCTGACTGAACTGCTAGAAAAAGCCAGCCCGAGTTCCAAACTGCTAAGTGCAGTTTCAAATGCAATTGAAACTCGGGCCCTGACTAAACTGCTAAAACACAGTTTCAAATGCCATTACAAGCTGTAACCCTGACTGCGCCGTAGTTTTCTTTTTTTTTTGTCATTCTCAGAGTTGTGCTCCACATGCTCGCTGCCAGGAAAATTCTCGAAGTAAGTTGGGGCTCCACTTTGAGTCTAAAAGTTTTTCTTTTCCTTTCACTGTCCCCCCCAGTCCTGGGCCCAGATAGACTTGTGGTAGAGCAGGTTCTGGGTCTCAGAGTTCGTTCCCTAAAGTAACAAGCGTGAAGGCGGTCTCTTTAGCTAAGAATTTGGCTACATGTATCTAGATGGAAAGATGGACCGCAGCTACTGTTTTGTGGAGTTTGAGCTGGTCGGAATATCCGTGTGGAGCCCTCGCCGCCGTAGTTGTGGAGACTCACCATATGCAAAAGGCATAAATTAGGGCGCTGTGTCTTTTCCATGTTCTTGCCCACAATTCATTCTCATTTTGCACATCTTGTGTTCAGCCTAGGGGCCTGGTTGCACTACTACTCTCCATATGCCAAGTTTGGCGAGTAGGCGCCTGGTTGCACTTACTCGCCAAATTGGTACGAGGAAACCTGTCAGAACATTTGCCGAGTTTCCTTTCTCAATCCGCCACAGAGTGCGGCGAGTTCCCGACTATCTACTGCTATTTTGTGGAGAGTCATCCTGGTGACCTCTTCACAAAACAACTTCTTGGCGAGTGCAGCGCTGGATGGCAGGCTCAGGCAGACAAAAAAAATTAACTTTTCTGTAGAAGAAATATAGTGGCGAGTAAGTGCAACCAGGCCTCCAGTTCGACACGATTCTATTTTTTTTCACTCTCCACACATCCGCCACGAATTGTGGTGGATGGCGAGTAGTGCAACTAGGCCCTAGGCCCGACAGTACTCACCAGATCCGCCCTGCCGAGCTGGCAGGGTGGTTTCCAAAAGAAGAATAAATAATAAGAACAATAAAAAAAGGGGCAACCAGGTTAATGTCACCTTTGAGTTTCTAATGCGCGTAAAAAGTACGCGCCCGCAAAGAAAACAGCCCGCTGGGCCTTGTTCCCCCCCCCCCCTCCCCCCCCTCTCCTCCAAAGCCCAGGTTGTTGTAGAAGAGATGGTGGCTCTTTAGTGACAAGTCTTGCCAGAAGGGGCCATAGGAGTTGGACGGGACTTTGGTGGGAGAACTCCGTTCCGCATACTCTTTCTCTCCGGTTGATTGTATTAGTTACGTCCTTAGCATTTCTTGTTCAGAAATTTCGGAAATTGTCATACTAGCTCAGTAGCGGTTCTCGTCTTGGGACCAAGACCGGCACAGGCAGATCACTCAGGACGGCCTTTTAGCCAGCAGGTGGGCACAGAAGATACAGCGGGATGCGTCCATGGACAGGACCCGAGCAATGGAACAAGGGTAGGTTCAATGGAAGGCGGATACTGCTATGCAGACCGCAAGCAGCACTAGAAGAGGAGGAACATATATCAGAGTGGTGAGCACAGCAGACTCATGCAAGCAATGGTGAGAGGACAAAAAAGACCACGAACTCCGACAAACCATGATTGACAACCATCGCCAGCTACGGCAGGACCCGAATAAGATTTTCTCAGAATCGGACTCTTGTGCTCAACATCGGCTGGAAGCCATGGAGGGCCACAGAACCCACCTGGCAGCGCAGGCCCTTCAGTGAATTTGAAGTTCCCTACCTCCAAACCAATTTTGTACTGCTTACAGACGGTCCCCCCACCCACCCCGCCCACCTCACCTACTCTGTCTCATCCCCTCCACTTGCACCTGCTCCCCTGCCCCCTCCCTGTCTCTTATACACATCTAGATGTGTATAAGAGACAGCTCCACCCCACCAGTCATGGGTGTCTGTGACAATGGAGGTCTTCAAGACTGAACATTCGGCAGAACCGTCAACAACAGGCCAGCAGGGACTGAAGACAAATGGCAAGAGGCGACCCCAGATAAACCGGTGCAGAGACCAGCAGCTGACAGGAATTGACGCCAGGAGAAGTCACAACGACAGCGGAGGAGAGGAATCGCAAGGCACCAGCAAACGGGCGGAAACAGACAGCCGCAACAGCACCCCGGGTACACTTGTGGCGACCTAATCTTGGGATGTAGAGGCATTTCCCCCATAAGCATCAAACGAACTCCGTAAAACTTTGAAAAACAGTCTTTTTTGGGAAAGGCTGCAGACTCGCGGAACGGGAAAAGGGTCATATAGGATTAGAACAAAAGGTAGTCTGAGCGCTGCGTTGCGAACTGAAGGCAGACCCTACCGTCGACGTGACGACAAAGAGCGGCCCCGTCACAGGTCAACGAACCAGTGGCCCAGGTCGACCCCTCCGGCGTCCGGTCCTGCCCCGCCCTTTACTGGGTGGCGGCCACAGCCGGTGGAAGGTAGGAGGACACCGGTAGCCAACGCGGACACTTGGAAGACACAAGCGTGCCAAGAAAGGATATCGCATGCGAAAAGGTGGCATCGTCAGCTGTTGCCTGGAAAGCATGGGATGTCACACGCGTGAAAGAGACAGGGTAGCACGATATCACATGGCAGCCAGGGGGATAAATCGGATCTTGTAAGGGCAGGGGTGACCTAGATCGAACTAAGGGGAGAGACAGGGTGAGAAGGGGGAGGCGAGGTAGCAGCTGACAAGGCAAAGCGAGACGGACAAGAGGAGAATCGAGGGAGTCGAAGGAGGGGAGAGCAAATTTTCCTAGGCTGGGAGGGGCGCCTGACACAACAATTAAAAGAGCAGAGAAGGGGATAACAAGGGAGGGAACAAGGAAGACGCCGACGTGGAAATAGGCGGAACGAAGGACGCATCTGGCTTAAAAAACGTGGGAAGCGCGCAAAGCGGCGGACATCATCAGTCAACGAGACAAGGCGAGACGGTCAAGAGGAGAATCGAGGGAGTCGAAAGAGGGGAGAGCGGATTTTCTCTACGCTGGGTGGGGCGCCCGACTGAGAAACATCAGCACGTAAAGGGACGGACGTCATCAGTTGATGAGAGTCGTGAGACAAAGCGAGACGGTCAAGAAGAGAATCGAGGAGATCGAAGGCGGGGAGAGCGAATTCTCTCTTGGCTGGGAGGGGCGCCCGACCGAGAAACATCGACCCCCCGCAGGCACGAGTGTTGTACAACGAACGAGAAGGGGTGTACGGTGCGTGCCTCCTAATCATAATCATACCTATTCATCACTGCAGTCCCTCCCCCAAAAAGCCAGCCATGCAGACCTCACTTACTCCATCCAATTACGAGTATGGGATGAATGAATAAAAACTGAATGAATCAACGAATCATCAGGCACACCATATAAAATTTAAAGGATAAACATAAGCTATCCAGGTGAATGTTTTTTTTTTTTTTTTTTTTTTTTTTTTAAGCTCCAATCTATTCGTGGGGAGCAGCACGTGCCGGGAACTGGGCCCAGCGTCCCTTATAATTGAAATACATTAATGATTGATGAGAATTTGCAAGTGGGATGATTCATGAACACTTCCAGATGATTGAGATAACAAGCTAGAGATTGATGCTGACTACTCAAAATGCTTATCTACTTAGAACTCACATACTACCCTAACCCTAATCTCAGGTATCCGTACCAACCAGTCAATCTCTACCGAGCCAATACTGTGTACCAACCAAGCCTCTACCCGGTCTCACACCCCAATCYAGCTAGGTTACAGGGCAGTGCCACCCACCCCAGCGCCGACCCTCGTTGACCAGATTGTAGCCTTTGGTCGAGTATTATGATTGCCTTCCACCCTCAGCAATCCCCAGATCTCTATCCAAGGCCTCAAGCTCCTATGAAGGTTACAGGGTGATGCCCCAGCACCGGCTAGCGTCGTTCTGGCTACTACTCAACCTAGGCAAAAACACAATAAAAGCTCATTTAGGAAATCAACTATATTAGAATGTCACATAAGAATTCGGATCTGATAATGGTGGGATCCAGAGCAGACAACCAATCTGATGACGATGGTGATGATGTTGATGTGATGATGATGATGATGATGATGATGATGATGATACGATAGATGATGAAGATAGATGTTGCTTCGTCTTCCTCTTTCCTCCTCCTTTTCCCCCCCTCTTTTCTCCCCTCTTCCCTTCTCACTGCCTCCGCTGAGCAGAACTATCTGATAATAGGCAGTACCAATCAGGCTCAACAAAAAAAACCTCCACTGCCATTGATCCCTCAGGCAACCAGTTCCCCGTAAAGGTATACCTCCAGCCAACGCCTGCCCAATCTGCCACCGCCAGGAGATAATGCGACCCCGTCATCCGTCCCAGCCCCGGACCCAGAAAGAGAAGATCCTCCCTCTACCCTACTACCCACGTGGCTACCTGTTCCCCCCCCAGGTATTCCTCGAGCTATCTTTGTCCCACTCTGCCTCCGCTAGTAGACGATGTTCCCCCTTCCATCTCTCCCAGCCTCAGAGTGTAACAATCCCTCTTATCTGCACTTGCTCCCTGAGGGCAAACACCTCCCACCTTGTGTTTCCCCCGCGGAAAATAACTCTCCCTACTCAATCCATCCTAATGGTCTACGACATAAAGCTTTTGTGGAGGAATCGCACAACATCAAGACTGAGTATGGGATAATGATTATGATGATGAAAATAATTAATTGACAATCAAAGAGGTAAAAGAAGAATTAGTGTGAAGAAAAAATAATGAGGAGAGTGATGGCGAGGGGCGCCGTGCGGAATGATAGACTTTACATGGTAAAAAAAAGCATGATGGTGACAATTGCGCACTGCGCACTGAGCTTTGTTTTAAATATATATACTTCACGGATGCTGCAGCGTGGTGATTTGATGATCAGATGAAGATGATGAATGAAGAAGATAAATAACATGGATGACGAATTAGAGAAGCCCATGATGATTACCACCGATAACCAAATGAGGATTACAAAAACGACGATGTCCTTGATGAAAACCCCCCGCATAAATGACAATGGTGAAAATCTTGATCCTCTTGATGGATAACCTGCACAAGACAAAAAACAGACGAAAGCACATATATAGGTTGACGATGACCTCCTAGCCGCTCTCTTGATGATACTCTCCCAGTGGCACTGTGATGATTCTTCAAGTAGGATCAACGTTCTCCGCACTTTGGTCTCCACGGGGCAGACTCCACTTTCCTCCACCGACATCTACTTTCGTCAACTCGCATGAGCTCTCCAGCCTCTTTAAAGGTCTTGGCTATGGAGTACTTCATGTAACAAACACAGGGAAAATGTTCAAACAGCAGTTGCCGCTACCATTCTCCATTTTCCTCTGTGCCTCAGGCCAGATGTCACGTCAGCTTGTGACGTAGTAATGACCCAGCGCCTCTGGATACCGCACGTGCATCAAGCGCTATGCCCCATCTAATTCACGACATCATAGCACCCTTGCACCAACGCCTCCCTCCCGTCGGCTGCCAACACCGCGCCACGTGTCAGCTAGCATCTTACTAGTCACCCCAAGCCAGGGCCTCGTCAGTCGCAAGTCACCAGTGCCCCACCACTCACCTGTTGCCAGCGCCTCGCCCCCGCCAGCAGCCAGCGCCTCGCTGCACTCACACAGCCAGCGCCTTGCCACTCACGAGAAGCCAGCGCCTCGCAACCTGCGAGAAGCCAGCGCCCTGCCGCCTCCGACCAGCCAGCGTCTCGCCTGTAAGCAACCAGCATGCCACCATTCACGTGCCACCCGCACCTCGCAGCATGCCCGCCAACCATAGCTCTAGCGCTAACGTGCACTTACAAACTTCTTAGACCCCCCAGTACTCGACTATATTATTCAGGTGAATGGTAGCGGGCTGGATGGTTAGATCCGATCGGATATATCTTAACTCTTGGGAGTCAGATAACTGAGGGCGACTCCATTCACGCAAAGTTTTCTATTTTTTTTTTTCAAAATGGAACTCGCCACACCAAAGAAGAAAAAAAACAATCGAAGGTTGGAATCCATGATATACTACAGGGGTCTGAGGGGTGCGATGAGACAGATCATGAATTCCCATCTTCGAGCCCTCTCGGATCGTATCCCCTGGAGGGCTAAGGGACCCGCTGTGGGAGGCCCCCCCCCACCGGGATTTGATCTGCCAACAGACGCAGTCGTACCTGGGGAGGCACCCACTGGGGGGCCGAAAACAGCTTCTGCATGAATGAATGTCAGTTTCAGGCTATCAGCAGGCCAATTGGAACAGGGCAAGGAGGTGACAGTGGTACCAGGGGGGGCAGCAAAACAAGTAAAGGGGGTGACAATGGTGTTAGGGAAGCCATTGGCTGGGGGGCCAGCAGAAGCCACAGGGGAAAGGATACAGGTTGAACCAACCCCTGAGGTACACCAGGGACAACCTAGACATATGGGGCAGTGTGTAAAAACCATGCAAACCAGCACAATAGAGAGTCTAACACACATGGGTCGTGGGCAGACAGGATTAAACGTCCTTTTCAGGGGAAATCGTTGATCATTCAAAGGGGGATTGGTACCTCAGGTGACCCGATACAGCAAATCCCACAAGACAATGTGTCATCTGCGCGGGCCTTCTTCCTTACCAAGCTCCTCTGCGCCCTAGAAATAGTTGTGGTCGATTAAGGAGGGAAGAAAACAATGGCGAGGAGTTACCCGAAAGAAGGATTGGGAATCAGGGGTAATGTATATTACCTCAGACATGCAAACACCTGGGTATTCTATGATGATTCCGCTTACAAATCCACCGATGACAACGTGAGGTGGATCAGGCTTCGGTTGTAAGCCCTGAACTGTGATGGACAGGCAACAAGGGATTCTTTTTTGATTCATCCCCTTTCCCCCACCACCTTCACAATCTTGGCTATGTATGAAAACGACAAACAAACTATTGATGGATGGAAGAGGTGAGGATCTACCTCTAGGTCCCCCCCAAACAGCCTGGCCCGGAAGAACGACGATAGAGGATGATGATTGATTATTTTTGGGTTGAATTCAAACACATCCCAGTCGAAATCCAGGTCAGTTTCCTACATGAATTGGGCCAAAAATACAAAATTGTCAATTTTATTGACCCTCTCCCCCCTTTTGTGGCGCGGCGAGACGATACCTTACGCTGACTCTAGATATCCCGGAGTCCCACCCCTTCTCTATGGATGATGTAATCCTATTCAGAATAAAGGACAAGGAATACAGGATACACACCACACACAAGTTGCGGTCATGGTGCTTTAAATGCAAAGCCTCTGGCCACTTGTGCACGGAGGAATTATGCCCATCCAACCCACACAAGTCAGTAAGGGCAACAGGTCGCTTGCAGAGGGACCCGTTTAACACAACACGTTGGCATCCAGTTAACGCCAGACATGAGGGGTGAGCCTATTTGGAAGAGGCTGATAGTGAGGGAAGAGCGAGAGGATGGGTATGGGAAAAGCAAGGGAAACCTATTTGGGACACACGCCCCCCAGACTCCTAGGCCTCTCCCAAATCTCTTGAGACAAAACTAAAAGAGTCTAAGACAACGGGACGCCAGGAAAGAAAGGATGGCGCCATGGATCAGGGCAGAGGGGAAGGGGAGGGAGGAGAGGAATGGACCTTGGTGTGTCCCAAGTGGAAAAGGATGAGGCTAAGGCAAACCAAGGATACCCCACCCCCGAACCGACATATGAAACCAGTTATGACGCAGCAATGGCGGGACAAACGAGTAAACAAAAAAAACTCAGTACTGCTATACGAGAGACCGGGGAAAGAGGCGTCTCAGGAGGACAGAGGCAAACAGGCAATTTCTGATAACGGGCAGCGATCGAAAGTGACCCCGAAAGAGACATCTTGGGGGGGATCAGTGTTGCAGGCCCCACAACCCAAACCCGAGATGTCTAGTCCACAAAAGCACGACCATGAGGAAATATCGGTTGATGTTCAGAAAGAACTAAAAGAAGCAAAGGAACAGTCAGCAGGGGAGGGAGGAGAGAAGAAGGGAGGGGACCCCTTCCAAGATGCGTTTGGCTCGTGCCCCATGGAGGTGGATACCACCCAAATGAAGGAAATAACCATGGAAGAAGCGGAAAAGTTCCCTCCCCCTCCTGATATCATTACGACGGATGCTGAGGTACCGGGTGGACAGTCAGATGAACAGGCCCCTCTGCACACTAAGATGGCATCCTTAGCAGATTGGCTGTTGCAGAGATTACAGGACCGACACCCTAGCTATGGTATGGAGTTTTGGGACACCACTTTTCTTGATTTGGTCCCAATTCTCGAAGGGAGTAATACACTTCGATCGGCATTGGAGCACGGGTCACTGCAAGAGGGCCAATGACCAGAGATTCTATAGCGCGTCTATTGTATTGTTGCCCGATGCTTCTGTCCCTTGAACCCTAAATTGAAGATACAACCCCCCGCTTTAGGGGATATATTACCAAAGCAACCAGCAGAGACTGTGACCGGAGAGGTGAGAGGGGAACATACCCCCCAACAGGATCCATCACCGACAGCTGAACGGGAAACAGTACAAACATTACAATCTACAGCACTGGACCCGTCCCCATACAACAATGATCTCAACCGGAAAGGGCAACCTCCCCGCCTGCGGGACTTCTTCGCAAAGGGAGGTAGCAACACTAGAGAGGTACAAGAGAAAGATGGAGGAGGAGACACGAGGATAATCTTAGACAAGAAGGAACCATGGTCAGACCCCGCTCGGGACCCAGTGGGGGAACCCCCTATCCCGATGCTGCTAAACAAGCGTAGTAAACTTTGGAACCACTTAGAATCAGGGAGATACTTGCAACAACCCTCGTTGAACGGCCTCTTGTTGCTTCCCGTATGCAAGAAGGATGGCAAATGGGAACTTGGCCTATCCGCCGCTTGCGAACATGTGAAATACGGAGAAGTCTCCCTGAGGGGGTTTAACCCCCTCCTCTCATTAATGCCCGCATAGATGCGTGAGAGCCTCTTAGTTGAGGACTTAAACGGGCACATTCAAAAGTACTTAATACCTGGAGCGGGAGGCAAATCCATGTGGCCCCCCCCTACGTTGGCAAAGTGGGAGGTCTTGATCCTCATGGACCCAACAAAGCAGGCCGGCCTCAAATGGTTCTCACAAGTAGCCCTCCTAGACTTGCAAGGCCTGAAAGTGAAGTCCAACAACCTGTGGTCTGAGGAGGAGGTTCAAGCCTGCTTGTGCAGGATTCTTAAAAGCCTGCTGCTCACTAACATGACAGATCTGGACTCTATGTCATGGCAGAGACTGTAGGGGATAAATAAAGACACTCGGGATGGACCCGGTGCGACTACTTTATGGAAAAGATCCGGCTTGGAGTAAGGGTCTGTGGGCGCCGGACTTGGACCTTCGTACACTAACCGTCAACGGCCTGTTATGGCAGGTCTCTTTAAACCCTTAACCCCTTGCGACCATAAGTCCATAAACCCTTAAACCCTGTTGCCCGGCATTCATCCTCTTGCCTGCCATAACTTGGACTGCATTCTTGTGCGGTGCTGTGTCAGTGTGCGGTAAGGTGTTAGCATGGTTATGTGGATCTGCCTTAGTCACCTCCTATCCCCACCTATCCCCACCATCCCCAAAACCCACCCAGACTACCGCTGTTACAGACTCAATCTCATGTCTTTTGTGTTCTTTATTCAGAAATGTGGGGGCATGAGGCTACAGCCCCAACGGCCCCCCCCTTACCAGCACCCCTAGCAAACCCGGGGTCTGTTTAAAAAAAAAAAGAAAAAGAAACGGGAACCAGGTAAAACTGCCTACAGTCTAGATCCATTGATCTTTTTTCTGGCCGAGAGACTGCCCTTCACTTTTCTATGGGTCCAACCTTCTCAAAAAGGGGTCCTTGAATGTCCGTTTTACGGCACAGGCCCCCCATTGAGGCCATATTTTTGCTGGGCTATTGTGCGTGAATATGGTGGTAAAGATGGTCATGCTCCAGTTGGCCAGGGTCGTGCTACCTGTCTTTCTCTCCCCATCGCCCAGCCCATCTCTCTTTTTTTTTTTTTTTTTTTTTTTTGTTGAAAAAGTCCAGGGTGTTGTAGAGGCCAGTCAGTGTGTGCACAGTGATCACCTGGAACTGTGAGCCGTGGGTGTCCTGGAATATGAGACCACCTCCCA
>BFEA01000275.1:229888-242016 GCA_003427395.1 Chara braunii
CTGGTACCAAGATGAGGTTTGGCAATATGTCGTGCGAATATTTGAATATCACCGTAAATGACGTGAAGGTTAGAGCCCTAGTGGACTCTGGAGCTGAGATGGTGCTTATGTCCTCGGCCACAATGAGATCATGTGGATTTGGAATAGACAGGAAGGTCAATCATCAGCTTTCCAATATAGCCGGGTTTCTTCCTTTGGAAGGTTTTATTGATGATTTGCCTATTCGGATTGGGACTCTACGAATCGAGATCCTCTGTTTTGTGGTCCCCAATTTGGATCATGATTGTATTCTCGGAGCCCCTTTCCTACATAGAATGGAGGCTTGTGCGTTCTTTGGTCATGATGGGGCAACCTGACTTTCTCTTCAGGATCCTAATAATGGTCAAGAACAGGCCTTTGTGATAACTGATAGGTATCATCCTCGTCATCAGCGACATGTTAACTCTCTTAAGCATGGAGAATCTGACAAGCTGATTGAGGAAGTATGGACAAAACTGAAAGAGAGTGGAATAATAGACGAGAAGACAACAATATCGGAAAAATGCTCAAGCCCTTGGATAAAGAGAATAAGTTAGGCGATAAGAGAGAGATGGAAGGATTCAAGGATGCTGTGAGGGCAGCCAAAGCTGGCACGATGCAGCTCACCTTCTCTGCGACTGGTCCTTTTTAGGAAAATAACCACTGGATCTAAGAGGAAGCATAAGCGCAAGGGCGTTAAGAAGAATCCGGTGACAATTTTCATAGAGAAATATTATAATGAGGCATTAGAGAAAGAGAGATTGATAATTAAAATGTTTAGAGGGGCTGCATTAAAAGGAGGAAGAATTACCCCAGAGAGGTTCAAGATAATGATGGGAGGAAGCGATGACTTCCTTCTGCTGGCTGAGAGGGTTTTCATATATGAATTATGTAAAAAGTACAGTGGTGCCTTTTCTTTTAATGATGAGGAGAGGAGACGACTTGACGTTGACATGATCAAGATGGTCAAGATCTCGATCGTTCCTCACAAGCCTTGGAATGACAGACTCACGAAATATGCCCAAAAGGAAGAAAAAGAGGTAATGGAGTACATAAACCATAAAATCGCCTCCAACGTTGCGGAACCAGCTGATGGAGTTTACGCCAATCACTGGTTTTGCTTCTGGAAGCCAGGTAGTGGCCTGCGCTGGATACAGAACTTGCAGAAGCTGAATTCAGTAACGGTTCGCGATGCGGGTAGCCTACCCAACACGGATCTGTTAGCCGAATCTTTTGCCGGAAGGATCATCTAATCCCTAATAGACTTGTACTCTGGCTATGACCAGTTCCCGATAGATCCTACTAGTCGACCTATGACCGCCATGCATATGCCTAGAGGCCTCATACAAATGTGTGTGGTACCTCAAGGGTGGACGAATGGGGTCACAGTCGTTCAGCGAGACATGCTGAAGGTCATGGAGGACATATGCCCAGAGGTTACGTTTCCATACATTGACGACAATCCGGTTAAAGGTCCGAAGAAAAGAATGAGACTTTAGTGGATGGTCGAGTCAGGCAGTTCGTATGGGAACATGCGCAGGGAGTGGCGAAAGTACTAGAAAGGTTGGTTAAATACAACCTAAGAGTCAGCGGGCCGAAATCACTACTGTTCCAAAAGGAGGTAACGATCTTGTGTTTTAGGTGCTTCTTGGAAGGAAGAAGTCCTGATCCTAAGAAAATGGATAAGCTCCTGAACTGGCCGATGCCTCTAAAAATGGTTGGGGAAGTAAGGAGCTTCCTAGGGGTCTGCAACTTCTCGCGGATCTTCATCCCCTGGTTCGCTAAGATAGTCGAGCCCCTTAGAGAAATGGTGCGACAAGGAGCTAGCTTCGAGTGGTTAGACCAAAGAGAGAAGGCTGCGTGGGTACTTCAAGATAAGCTAAGAGATGGTGCGGTCGTATTAGGAGTACCCTACTTCCATGATGAAAGGAAGAACCTCTTCATCATCGAAGCCGATGACGGCCCGATAGTATTAGGAGGAGTGCTCGTGCAGCGAGATGAGAATGGTAAAGAAAGGCCACTTAGATTTAAGTGCCACACCCTTAATTCGGTCGAGAGAGGATATATTCAGTTCAGGAAGGAGCTCCTGGCGATCCTGCACTGTCTAAGGGTATTTAGACGCTATGTTATGGGGCGGAGATTCATTCTAAGGACGGATTCCAGAGATGTAATTGGAGCTGTTAAGAGGCATCAGCAAGTAGATGCTACGGTCAGTAGGTGGATAACTCACATATGGACGTATGATTTTGTGCTAGAAAAGATACATACTGAAAACAATCGAGCCGATGGATTGAGCCGCGTAGAATGAAGGTCAATAGATGATGAATCTCTTAAGGAGGTACCCTTCGTTGGCGAATTCCTTATGGAAGACGATAATGAAGGACTACCTCCAGCTCCCAGTTGTTATACAGCCTCAGCAATAGCATCGAGCAGAGAAGACTGCTGGGGAGAAAAGGAAGACCCTTAGTTCCACTACCTTCTAAATCGAGAGGATGAAGAGGAAGGATGGTACGGGATGGTGGAACAAGCCGCGGTTGCAGCTCATGAGCTGACAGAGAGTTCAAGGATGGCTGAGCGAAGGTTGAATGAGATAGAGGAAGAGCCAGAAGACCCTGAGCAAGATAAAGATGCCGAAGAGAGATTTAGGAAGGATGAGTATGATGGAGAAAATAAGAGGATCGGTATGGTAATGAACAGTAATCAGTTGGATGAATTCTATCATGAGAAAACAAAAAGAACCTTTAGGCTGCGTAGGGGTCACCTTTTTGTGGATGCTAAGGAAGGACTACTACCACTGAGAGTAGTATGTGGTAAGGAAAGGCAACTAGAGGTGATCGCCGCACTGCATGAGGATCTAGCAGGGGGTCATAGGGGTGTTGATGCTATATACTATAAAGTATCTCGACTATATCACTGGAATGGTCAGGGATATGGTTATGAGATATTGTAAGTCATGTGAAGCCTGTCAGAAAAGGTCATCTATGAGATTGATTGAACCCTTATACCCCACTGTTCTTGTTGAACCTGGCAATACTGTTCACCTTGATCTAATTACTATGCCACCTTGTAAGGATGGAATGAAATATGTACTGAACATGAGAGATAACATGTCTGGTTATGTTGAAGCAAAAACCATCCGTAAGAAAACTGCAAAGACAGTGGCAGATTGAATCGAGGAAATCTACCTGAGATACCCTTTCATACGTGAGTTTGTGGCTGATCAGGGGTCAGAGTTCAAGAACGAGATGGTCAGGAGGCTCATGTTCAAACTTGGAGTCAGGATCAGATTTGTGACACCATATCATCCTAAGACTAATGCACCAGTGGAAAGAGGTCACATGACACTAAAAGATGCTATATCAAAATGGTGTCAAGGCGACTCCAGGAACTGACCATCTTTCTTGAGGGCGGCGGTCTATTCTGACAATGTGACTGTCAAACGGACTACAGGTTATGCGCCTATTACACTCTGGTATGACAGATATGCTACTTCTCCCATTGAGAACCTGGTTGAGACCTGGACCCATGAGACACAGAGAGGGTCGTACTCCACGGAGGAGTTACTGAGGTTGAGGATCAGACAGATCAAGGAAGTGGATGAGGCCATAATTGAGGCCACAAAGAGGATGTCAGACAACAGATTATCTGATCAGACATGGTGGAACAGCAAGAGGTACATCAGGAAGGAACGACTTCAGGTCGGAGATATTGTACTGCTGCATGATACATCTCTCGAGACACAGTGGACCAAGAGATTGGAGGCCAGGTGGATGGGACCATTCAGGATCATCAGAGAGGTTGAAGGCAAGGCCTATGAGTTAGCAGAGATGGATGGTACGAGATCCCATGGTATAGTATCCGGCTCCCGGCTCCGAAAATTTATACTTAGAGACGCAGATTTGATTACGAGTTCGGACAGAGTGATGAGGCGAGGCCCGAGAGCCGTCTAGCATCAACCCAAACATGTTGAGACGTGGCTAGTGTGCCCTTAGCATATGCTGGGATGTGGACAGTGTGCCGCCAGCATCAGTTGATGACGATTATGAGCTGGGATCCGGACAATGTTGCCGCCAGCTACAGATGATGATGATTATTGACTGCGATGTGGCCAGTGAACCGCCAACTATCGATGATTATGAGCTGGGATGTAGACTGTGTTGCCGCCAGCTACAGATGATGATTATTTGCTGGGATGTGGCCAGTGAGCCGCCAGCTATTGATGATTATGAGCTGGGATGTGGACAGTGTTGCCGCCAGCTACAGATAATGATTATTTGCTGGGATGTGGCCAGTGAGCCGCCAGCTATCGATGATTATGAGCTGGGATGTGGACAGTGTTACCGCCAGCTACAGATGATGATGATTATTTGTCTGGGGCGTGGCCAGTGAGCCACCAACTATCGATGATGATTATGTGCTGGGACGTGGCCTGTGTGTCGCCAACAGCAGCCGACAGTCAGCTGCTATGATTATGGTATAATTTCGGATGCCGGAGCTGGATACGAGCAGCCTGTGATGGCTCGGCTCATTGGTGGACTTATGTGTCTGACGGGCCCAGATTGGTCCCAATTTTGTATGATTATGAGTTAAACTTTTAAAATTTCAGTTCATTGCATTATATCTGGTTTGTCATGTGTCAGTCCTAGGACATGCTTGGGGGATTGGGAGCCAGTTTATGGGATTTCAGTTCTTGCCTCTTATTGTATTTTATTTAGTCTGAATGGCATTGTGAAATGAATGGCTGTGGGATAAAGTAAAAGTTTGTTTTCTTCCTCTCAACCTTCTAGTACGATTGCGTAAGGAGGATTGTATAGCGTCATCCGGCACAAGTTGATTGGTTGTCTCTGAAAGAGGGTGGTACTTAGCCTAGTGAAGCGTTCCCTTGGCAAGGGACTCGGCATCGTCGAAATGGGGTTCCTCTCCAGACGGGCCTTCGCGGCTAAACGCTACCAAGCTTTAAAGGGATAGGTAATCAGTCATGTGTCATAATCGATGGAGTGATCTGTCCGATCATGTGATCAAGCAAAGATCACTTAGCATCGCAGCGGATTGAGGCTCGCCGCATTCTTCATGCTGGAAGGAGTGTTCCTACTGCAGCCGTCGGACCCTCGCAACGGTTCCCCGACGAGAGTCTATCCACAGTGGCGTCCCCTGCGGTGTCGGCACTTGCGTCCTTTATGAAGAGGCAGAGAGTTTTCGACTGCGCCTCTTGAGCAATAGATGATTCCTTGAAGCAGGTTCTCACAAGGTCCAGAGGCTAGCTGAGTCAGCAGGGTGTCTGGGCCATAGTGGCGGATAACTCCGAACCCTAGGGTGGCTAGCCATTCCTCAGGTCATCGTATAATGATCTGGTCCGCCTGCTAGAAAGGAAGGAGGCATCCTGAGCCTCTCCCAGTCTAAATCCGACATTTGGTTGACCAAAGTGGTGGACTCCTACTATCACTCTGATCGGGGTGTCTCTCGGGAACAGTATCTCCAGGGGCGTACCCTTGGCATCGGGCCAAGCCAGGTATCCACAGCCCAACTGGCAACAGGGCCATTATGGCCTCCTAGCCCACTGTTGCAAAGCTTAATTGTGGACTCGCTCTGACTCACCAGCAGTGTTTGGTTGGGTGTTGGCTGGCTCCCCGCACAGTAGCAAGAGTCGGGCGTTAGAAAGAAATCGAGCGAGTAGACGGAAGTTCTGAAGTCGTCTAAAGAGCTTCCGCGCCATGGGCCTGCATTCATCGGAGTGAGAGCTTCATGAAGGGGTGTGCGGCTCCCCGTGAGCTGTTCTGAGCAAGGGCTCAGAGGGTGGTTGGACCGCCATGACTGGGAATCAGGACTGACTTTGCTCTGCTTGCCGGGTTGGGTCAGCGAAGCAGCCCACCAGGGCGAGCGGGGGCACTTTCCGAAGGCCGAAAGGTAAGACTCTGAGAGTGAGTGAGGAAGGGGTGCAGGCAAGGGTCTTTAGGAGAGACCCTCTTTTCTCGTCTTTTTTTTTTAGGCATGACTTGACGTCTGTTTTGCAGGTACCCTACAGCAGACGAAGATAACGAGGTTTGGTATGACTCGACAGTGAGCGGTACAGAGCCGACAGACAAAGAGAAAGGGGTTTGGTATGAACACCCTTTATGAGGCAACCTTCGGTCTAGGTGACCTGGATGATCCTGGATTCGATAATTGGTCCCATAGCCGCCCGTGGTTGAGATATCGATGAGGATTATGCTGTACTGATGGGCAGTATGGATGAGATGGATTGATCCAGTGATGATGAGATGTGCAGGCTAGGATTGAGACTTGGACTGCTAGACCAGACCTAGCAATGGGGTCAGGTCTAAGATTGAGGATCGATCCTGATGATGCATGAGGCCAAACCTAATGGAAGGTTTGACTTGAGATCGAGGCTGATTCAGAGATGCAAGGGAACGGGATTGATAGTATGACTGGGCTGCATGAGCAGTCATGATACTTGCGTGCAGTGACTACACCACGCAAGACTGATAAGGTTAATTCCTTCTTGATTTTGATGGTGGCTTAGACGAGTGGTCCATGCCTTATTGAGTGAGCACTCAAGCCCTAGCGGGCGAGCACCCTGATGATTGGGGATACAGTTTATATGATTCCCCTATATGTGAGATAGCATATAAGGCCGCTTAGCTCAAGTTGGCATATGAAGAACAACGCAAGTATGAGGCACAAACGATGGTTGGGCGGCGCAGCCTGGTGGGTGACGGGAGGTTCTGGTGCGCGTGGCAACGGCGGTGGCGCAGGGCGAGGCGGTTGTGACAGGACGGTGAGCTGGCGAGGGGATGGTTGTGTAGAGGAAGAAGGATGATATGGTGAAGGGTATGATGGAGAGGGCGGATCGAAACATAGAGGCGGAGAGCCGTAGCACTGCTCATATTTATATGCATAGTACATCATAGACCTAGGCGACGGCGTGCGCTCGCGCCGGTCCTCTGAGTGATGGCGCAGGCGCGTTCCTCCCCATCTTACCTTCTCCTCCTCCTCTTCGGATCTCTCCCCTTCATACGTCAGATCGATCGGTCGATCTGACGCCTTTCCCTGTCGACCTCCTCTCCCACGTCCAACACCTGACCCTCGCGTTTTTGGCGCCATGGCAAAGACTAATTAGCGGCGCGGCTATAAGCGTTGCACGATAGTAAGCGCTAGTACGATAAGGGCGCAAGCGAATCGAGAGCGATAAAAACAGCAATAATAGCAAGATTGTGATAGCACCGCACACTCAATAATACGAGTTCGAGTGCGAATGGTGAGAATGAGTAAGCCATTAGGCCTTTATAGTGGCCTGAACCTGGCGAGGACGCCAGGAATGGGGTTTGGTATGGTTGTCCGAAGATGTTGCGGCGCAGCAGCAAAAATTGACTCGCCGCGGTCAACTTCCGCGATGTGTCTGAAATTGTGTACCGTAGTCATGTACCCTAGTACTTCGGTTAGACTTCCCCTGGGCCGAAGCTGAGGGAAGAGCGGCGCGACAGTATGATCCTCTGGAGGACTAATCGTCCCCGTTGGACTGCACCGACGCGACTGCAATGAATCAATTAGTGGGGTCCGGTCCAAACGGCACTTGAAACAGACCAAGGGTCACCGAGATATTCAAGTTTGACCGGTTTGGACCGGACCGACACGACCGCGTAGCCCTACCAGGAAAAGAACAGCCCTAAGTAGGCATATAGATGAGCAGCCAGGCCCAAATAATTAAAATAGGGTCATGTACTATTTTTAGCTCGGGACTGTCTGTTCGTTTCCCAAAGTCGGGCCTGCGCTAGTCCCGTTTTAAAAATAGCACAGCCCCACGCTATTTTTAGCGTGGGATTGACTGTTCATCTACCGGAAATCGGGCATGCGCGTTCCCGTTCTAAAAATAGCACAGCCCCACGCTGTTTTTAGCGTGGGACTGACTATTCATCTACCGGGGACTAGGCCTGCGCCAGTCCCATTCTCAAAATAAAACTGACTGTTCATATCCCGAGGTCGGGACTGCTGCTATTTTTAGCACAGGCCCGATCTAGAGTTTGACCACAGCCCCGACCATGGGACTGCAGCACAGCCTCGATCACTTGGCCTCTCCATTATAAAAGAGAGGTCACGTGACCCAGCAAAACAGATCAGCATGCATGGTATACGTGGCACGGATCAGACAGATTGAGAGCATGCCTACTTGCGAAAGACAGCAATGCACGCAGAGCGACAAGTAAGAATCTCTCACACGCAGTGATGCGGAGCGACTGGCGGGGCAGCGAGGAAGGAGAAGGACGGAAGCTATGACGTTAAAGCAAGTAGAAGGAGGGACGACCAAGACATGCAAGAAGGAGGTAAAGGGAAGGAGGGGTGCTCGGGGAAATAAGGCGGTCTCACAAGGACCATTTTGTTTTCTCCCTCGTCTCTCCCCCTATCATCTTCTTTCTGCTTCCCTGCTCGCTCTCCCTTCTTTCCTCCTTCTCACTCGGATGTGCGGGGTCTGTTTAATCCCCCGCGAGCCCATTGGCTCATAGCAAAGTTCTGATCTTCCTTTGACCACTTGCACACACTGAGCCCAAGGGCAGCAGGTGCTGAGCACTCGGGCTTGCCATGCTCAAGGGACACCGTGTGCCCCAAACGCCGTGCCTGAAAACTGTTGAGATTGGGAACTCACTCGCATTGTGCCTAGGACAGTTGATACTGTGCATCCTAGCTCACCACACTTAAGGACTGGTGCTGTGCGATCAACTGCTCTGAGCACGAAAATTCGCCGAGGGTTACGTGATCCACATTTCAAATCAGCAAGCATTTGTCATAGTATTTGGCTGGCCGATAGGCACTTAAACAGGGTTTGATAATGGGTTGTGACAATGAGCACTTAAGCTGAGTGATTAGCTATGCCAATGGGCACTTGAATAGAGTATGATTTGCCATGTCAAGAGACGATTCTTTGCATAATGGTCCAACCGCGACTGTGCACACTCGAATTTAAGTGTGACATTGCGCTCTGATCTTGGGTGCCGTGAGCGCACCATGTCTAAGTACCAAGTCTGTGACAGTACCATATTTGAGCATTCCTCAAAAAATGCGCAGAGAAAGCACCATACTTGAGTATCATGTCTGAGTGCAGAAAGCGCACCATACCAAAGTACCATATGCTGTGCGCAGTTGAGCGTTGTATTTGAGGCATTTGCCACTATGCGCAATTGAGCGCTGTATCTGAGGGCCATATTGAGGCATTTGCCACTGTGCGCAATGGAGCGCTGTATCTGAGGGTCATTTGAGGCATTTGTCACTATGCGCAATCGAGCGCTGTATCTGAGGGTCATTTGAGGCATTTGCCACTATGCGCAATCGAGCGAGTATCAGAGGATCATTCGTGCTATTTGCCACTGTGCGCAGTTGAGCGTTGTATCAGAGGATCATTCGTGCTATTCGCCACTGTGCGCAGTTGCGCACCGTATCAGAGGACCATTTGTGCTATTTGTCACCGTGCGCAGTTGCACACCGCATCAGAGACTCATTTGTGCTATTTGCCATTGTGCGCAGTTGCGCACCGTATCAGAGGACCATTTGTGCTATTTGCCACCGTGTGCAGTTGCGCACCGTATCTGATGCCCATTTGTGCTATTCACCACTATGCGCAGTTGCGCAGTATCAGAAGACCATTCGTGCTATTTACCATTGTGCGCGGTTGCGCATCGTATCAGAGGTCCATTTATGCTGTCTTCTTTGCGCGCTGTTATGTATACCGCACTTAAAGGCCATATTTGAGTGCGCATTATGCGCATCGCATTTGAAGGCTATCTCGCTGTTTGGCAACTGTGCATCCCATACTTGAGGGCCATATCCGAGTTGGCCACTGTGCATACCGCACTTGAGGGTCATATCCGAGTTTGCAACTGTGCATACCGCACTTGAGGGTCATATCCGAGTTGGCAACTGTGTATACCGCACTTGAGGGTCATATCCGAGTTGGCAACTGTGCATACCACACTTGAGGGTCATATTCGAGTTGGCAACTGTGCATACCGCATTTGAGAACCATATCCGAGTTGGCAACAATGTATACCGCATTTGAGGGCCATATCCGAGGTTGCAACTGTGCGCAGTCTGTATGCTGCACTTAAGGGCAAAAATCTGATTTTTCTTGCAACTGTGCGCAGTATGCGCACTATATTTGAGTATTATTTGCAAGTGTTTTTTCCAAACAGTGCCATTTCTGACAGATTTCGGACTCAGAGCACAACTGTCCATTTCAGCTGAATGGATAGTAAATAGCTGATTTTGAGCTTGTACTTGTTGTTTTTATGATAATAGTAGTCTGCCCCTGAGTAAAGGTCAAGTTTAGCATCCTGTTGTAAACAGTAAGCAAAGATCGATTGTCGCTTCATCGGCAGATTGAGCATGCGACAAGAATATTAATATTATTAATTTTTAGGTGCGCACGCACGCGCGCCCAGATCAGATATTTATTTTCAGCGCGCGCCTGCACACGCCCAGACCAGATATTGTGCGCCCACGCGCGCCCAAGCTTGAGAGTGCGCGTCCGTGCGCGCCCAAGCTTGATATAGTAGTTAGAGTGCACACCCATGCGCGCCCAAGCTTGAGAGTGCGCNACACCCATGCGCGCCCAAGCTTGAGAGTGCGCGTCCGTGCGCGCCCAAGCTTGATATAGTAGTTAGAGTGCACACCCATGCGCGCCCAAGCTTGATATAGCAATTAGAGTGCGCGCCCATGCGCGCCCAGGCTTGAGAGTGCGCGCCCATGCGCGCCCAGGCTTGAGAGTGCGCGCCTATGCGCGCCCCAGCTTGATATTGCAGTTAGAGTGCGCGCCCATGTGCGCCCAAGCTTGAGAGTGTGCGCCCTTGCGCGCCTAAGCTTGATATTGCTGTTAGAGTGCGCGCCCATGCGCGCCCAGGCTTGAGAGTGTGCGCCCATGCGCGCCCAAGCTTGATATTGCTGCTAGAGTGCGCGCCCATGCGCGCCCATGCACGCCCAAGCTTGATATTGCTATTAGAGTGCGCGCCCATGCGCGCCCAAGCTTGAGAGTGCGCGCCCATGCGCGCCCAAGGTTTATATTGCAGTTAAAGTGGGCGCCCATGCATGCCCAAGCTTGGCATAGTAATTAGAGTGCGCGCCCGCGTGCGCCGAGGCTGGACATAGTTATTTGAGTGTGCGCCCATGTGCACTTGCGCTGGATATGTGTGCGCCCAGGCTGGATAGTCGTCTGAGTGCGAGTCCATGTACGCTCGAGCAATATGATTGCTAGCTGGGATGATTTGTCATCACGCTCCCGTTGATTTATTTCCCTGCTGGTCAGCATCACCTCATGCACGTGATATTCTCCATTGCGCGGGGAGCATTGGCAGTTCAGTCCCTGCATAGATGACCTGGTTCAGTCTAGCCCCAGTACATTCAACACTTATGACTGGTCCCTGTGCATGAGATGTTTTATAGATCAGTTGCTGTTCAGCCAGGCCCTTCAGGCGGGCATACTTGAGATCAGTTGCTGTTCAGCCAGGCCCTTCAGGCGGGCATACTTGAGATCAGTTGTTGTTCAGCCAGGCCCTTCAGGCGGGCATACTTGAGATCAGTTGTTGTTCAGCCAGACCCTTCAGGCGGGCCTACTTGAGATCAGTTGTTGTTCAGCCAGGCCCTTCAGGCGGGCATACTTGAGATCAGTTGTTGTTCAGCCAGACCCTTCAGGCGGGCATACTTGAGATCAGTTGTTGTTCAGCCAGGCCCTTCAGGCGGGCATACTTGAGATTAATTGTTGTTCAGCCAGACCCTTCAAGAGGGCCTACTTGAGATCAGTTGCTGTTCAGCCAGGCCCTTCACGCGGGCATACTTGAGATTAGTTGTTGTTCAGCCAGCCCCTTCAGGCAGGCCCACTTTTCGAGATTGTGGCAGTTTTCAGCCAGGCCGTTCAGGTGGGCCCTTTCTTTTGAGACAACTGCTGTTCAGCCGGGCCCATTTAGGCGCGCTTTATATTGAGTTGTTGTTCAGCCGGGCCCATTCAGGCGGACCCTATATCGAGTTGCAGTGCAATCAGGCCATTCAGACAGGCCTCCACATTGAGTTGCTGATTGCTATCCGGCCAGGTCTTGGAGGGAGTATCTGCACTAGTGAGAGCGTGCATTCCA
>BFEA01000275.1:242231-254178 GCA_003427395.1 Chara braunii
GACGGATGCAACCCCAAGCCCCTTAGTGAGCCCCGCAGCAAGGAGAAGAGGCGGAAGGACGACCGGATCCACAGAGAGATAACCAGATCCGGAATGCCAATCACTACATGTGTCCCGAAATCAGAGACAAATGAGTCGGATTCGGAGCCCTGTTCTATGAGTGACCTTGATCTTGACGATTATTTCGACTGGGACACTCATAGGGGTTGAGTTTGTCGACAGGGACAAGAGCGCTGGAGACCAGTGAGCGGAGACGTCGGAGGGCGATATTGAGGAGGATCGCATATCTTCTTACACGATATCTTCTTGAGGGTGATTGACTCCTACATGTCAAACGACCTTGGGTCTGAGACAGTTATTGGTCCCCGAAGAGGGGAGGGTCCGGTCCCATACCTCGGAGATGGTTATAGTCATTTGGTCGGGACGGACTTTGCTATGCAGGCTTATCGAAAGCTTCTTTACGGAGATCGCTTTCTCGAGGTTTCCTACATTTCCTCTAGTGGAAGAGGACGTATTGAGATATTGATTGGAGCTTCAGGCGATATCATCCTTGCGGAGGAGCTTTATCTCAGGAGCGTCGCAGACGAGAAGATGGTCAGATGCATGGCCTATATCTGCAAGATTGATCCAGCAGCGCCTCTCGAGATCAGCTATGTGGTTCCAGAGTCTATAGCCACACGAGTTCTCAATGACAAGGAGTCCCAGAAAGCAACACTCACTCACGAGGGGGTACCGCTTATTATCATTGATTGAGGTTCCCTCTTTTTAGTCACTATGATGTATTACAATATTATTATTTATTACTGACTGCAGCCCTCCGATGGCTGCTCCCTGCATATTTTGTGTACTACTCCTCAGTCTCGTTTCTCTGGTCATACTCTTGCAGAGTTTGGTTTCTGGTCTTCTTATTTTGTCAGTGTCAATTGCTCTATGATGCACGTTATTTTTCCTCCTTATTTTATGCAGGTTATACTCAAGGCAGCTTAAGGGACTCCTGAATGATAGGGACTCTGCTGACCTTGAGTCTATCCTTTATACGGGGTCAGGTGCAGGCGATAAACCCGAACGCCTCACTCTAAGCCTTGTCGCCGCTGGCAGGAGGGATAACCCTGACTACTCGGCTGTATGATAAAGTGTGACTGCCTCTGAACACACCTCAATTTTTAATTACTATCTAAATTCCTGCGTGACAGCCTGCCTGTCCTCCAACCCATTGAGCTCGGTCTCATGGAAGGACATCTCACTGGACCCTTGGAGCAGTGGGGGCGCGACAACGGCCCGTTCCGTTAAATCGGTATACCTTTTGGCCTTGGCTTTGAGGGCAGCACACGTGTCTCTATTTCTTGCTTCGGCAATTTCCGAGTTACCCTGGTAGTCGGCATAGGGGAGGCTATTAGTGCGAAGCTGAAAGAGGGTGAACCCCGTGGACTCATGAGGGGTGGCCCGGTGAATTCCGACGATCTGATACACGATCTCAGGCCACGGACGTGTGTCATGTGCCGCTAAATTCGTGCGAAGGGCGGTTTTAATCATACGGTTGGCATTTTCGACCAACCCGTTGGACTGGGAAATGTGGGGCGCCGTATGTCGAAGCGTGATGCCTCTTCGTGCGAGTAATTCCTCTATCTCGCCTTTGAATTCGGACCTCTTGTCGGTCAGAATTTCTTCCGTATCTAGATGGGTATAGAGGAACCGATCGATGTACGGGGTTATTTTTGCGGCCTTGCGGGTCTTGCAGGGGTAGACCTCGATGTACTTAAAAAAATGATCTATTAATACTAAAAGGATATAATATTTACAGCGGTTTGGGCCAGGTGGCACGTCAATATCTGTCGTGTCCATACTGACTCGCTGGAAGGGGCGTTCTACTTCCGTTGGTACTATTGTGTTTGGTCCCCGTATTGGGGCGCGATCAGCTGCACAGACCAGACAGTTGGCGACAACGTATCTGACATCATCTCATATATTGGACCAGAACCATCGGTTCTGGTCTATAGTTGCCTCCGTGACACGTATCACGAAATGAGCGGCCTGCTCTTTGTGAGCAGATCGGGTCCAGTCATATCTTAGGAATGGATGAGGAACTGTCAACCATGACCCCATCCGTCAGTTTTATGCTTTTCCAAATGACCGTTGATCCATCGATAGTCCCGAGATCTCCCGGTAGCCCTACGTCTGTCGTGTTTGGTGAGGTGACCCAATGATAATCCCGCTAATTTAGCTAACAATATTTTATCCGTCCAAACCTCCGCTCGACGGTATTTCTCGTCATATTCAGGCCCGTCCGTTCGGGCGGCCTCGAATCGAACCTCTGTGGGAAGTTTGGTCATTCTACACAGGGGGCATCTTCACTCCTTGCTATTCGTCCGATAGCGAACGCAGGCCCCGTGCGCACGATTGACACACGTGGCACATTCTACCCAATCGACAAACCCGGTTTTGAAAGGATGACAGTCAACCCCATAAACCCGTGCAATACATGTGCAAAAATAGCAAAATTTATCGGGGAGGGTGGCAAAGAGAGTGGAGGAGGTGAGAGGGGCAGAATTAGTAGGAGAAGAGGGGGTCGCAGAGACAAGTGGGGTAGTCATGATGGCAGAGAGAGAGAGATGAGACTGAATTGCAGAGGGGGCATAACAAAAAAAATAAACCCGTGTCACTTACTCCTTTGACAGGATCTCCACTTGGCCGTACCGAGGTCTGTTCTCCTTCTTCGGATCGTTCCACGGAATCACCTCCTCATTCTTCGGGACCTTCTCAGGTCGGTGCAGTCGTGTCAATCCGTCCGCATTCCCGTGCCTTTTGTGTTTCCGTTGACGGATGTCAAAGTCCATGCTCTGCAGCACTGTTGCCCATCGCCCGATCATGCCCGAGTAATCCTTAGATTTCTTCAGGGCTAGCAGAGGCTCATGATCGGTTACCAATGTGAACTTCCGCCCGTAGCAGATTCGTGAGGGGTCCCTCAATCGCCACGAAGCCCTTGATAAACCTTCAGTAGTACGAGGTCAGGCCCAGAAAGGCGCGAACCTGCGTAATAGTCGTAGGCACCAGCACATCTCTGACAGCTACCACCTTCTGCGGCTCCGGTCTAAGTCCCTGGTCTGTTACCACGTGTCCTAGGAAGGAAATGGTGGTAAGGAAAAAATGGCACTTCTCGAACACCACCTTGAAACCAGCATCTCGTAACGCATGCAACGCCCATTCGATGTGCTGCACGTGTCCTTCGTAGAAACTCGAATACACCAAAATGTCATCCATGTACACAATCACGCAGTAGTTACAACAGAAAAAATGTGGCAATTTTTTTGCCACGTTGAACCTATGTTGACACCACATTTCAACTGTTTATAAACCGTTGGCCGGGGGGGGGGCATGTGTTCAACACAAACTGAAGGAAACCAACACTGACCGTATATTGGGGACACTGAAACTTGTGTGTTCAACTGTTGGATCAACTGTTGACAGACAGTTGGTCCAACTGTTGATCCATTGTTGGTAGCTTGTTGAAATCTTGTTGAAGAGTTGTTGAAATGTTGTTGAAACCTTGTTGAAATGTGTTGAGACGTGTTGAAAGTGTGTTGGAATGTGTTGAAATGTTTTGGACCGTGTTGAAACAGGGTATTGGACCGTGCGCAATAGCAGTTTCGGTTACGGGTCATTTGCGTTGTCCGGGGGTAGGTTGTAGCTGTGTTTTCCTCGTTTAAGGACTGAGCACGTTTTGGAGTACGAAGATCACATGGGCGAGCGTTGGGTTTGCGCGCGCCGACCGGGAACGTGATGATTGCAGTAACTGATGGAATTGAGGGATCAGAGACTGATGATCAGAGAGAGAGAGAGAGAGAGAGAGAGAGAGAGAGAGACAGAGACAGACAGAGTCCAAGAGAGAGAAAGAGATGCTGTAGGCTACCGACGAACACATTTCGGGCCTCGTACAAACAAGGTTGACTTTCGGTGTCCGACGAACACATTTCGATTAAATGTTGGGTTGCCCTCGTACAAACAAGGTTGACTACTGCGAGCCGAAAATTGTCCAACACGGTGGTGTCCGACACAATTTGGCACGCAGTAGCCAACCTTCCTTTTCTGTGCCCCTAAGATTGTTGTGCGTGGGGAGCCGAAGTCCACGTCACCCTGCCCTGCAACAAACACTTTTCACCACAGGTTGACAAAATTTTTGGACTTATTCTCTCACGTGTACGGAGCAAACGTGGGAGACCGTCGATTAAATGCTGGGCTCCCCTCGTACGAACAAGGTTGACTACTGTGGGCCGCAAATTGTCCAACACGGCAGGGTCCGTCACATTTTGGCACGCAGTAGCCAACCTTCCTTTTCTGTGCCCCTAAGATTGCTGTGTCCCATTCTATATAAGGCGATTTGGTGTGGGGAGCCTCAGTCCACGTCACCCTGCCCTGCAACAAACAAGTTTCACCACAGCTTGACAAAACACATTGTCGTGTCATGTTACCATTACAGAGTCAGCCGCACACACCACTCAATCGCACAAAGATGAGCATTACAAATGTTTGTACAATTGTGTATCAAAAATAACAGAAGTTGTGTAGTTATCAGATTGTATGGAGCATACGGCTCGCAATCCTCAGGCGGTGCACGTGCGAGCAAGCACTCGCTCTCTCTCTCTCTTCTGCAAAACTGAAGGTCTTCATATCTCTCTCTCTCTCTCTATCTATCTATCTATCTATCTATCTATCTATCTATCTATCTATCTATCTATCTATCTATCTATCCTGCACCGGCTGTGGCCTTCGATTTTGCATCTCCTGGTTCGAAACGTCTAGAAAAAGAACCTTTCGTTCCACCGTTTGGTCATTGCCCCGCATCCTCCCTTCCATGTCGAAATGTCGCCAAATTGTCCCTCGTTGTTCAGGGTGCGGCGCACAGACTGTCGGTGCGCCTGTCCCCGTCTTCGGTTGCTGTACTCTGAGGGAGAATGAACTCGATGTCGTAATCGTCATCCGTTATTGTGGTGCTTGGAGGCCCAGGCCTGTGGACAGACGGCGTGCCAGAGCGAAAGAGCGCTGCTGCCTTCTCAACCACGGATACGGAACGGTCCAGTTTGAAAACGGAAAAACTCTTTATCGTGTCTCGGCTACGGAGAGATGAGACGATTGCCTGCTTTATAGATATCAATTTTTCTATCTGCTCCGCAGCTCGTGTCGTCTTCGTTGTCTGTTCTATCTCACATTGAATGACCATCTCCGCAAAAGCCAGTTGCTGCAGGGCGACGCCCAGGTTCCGGCCTTCCTTCCTCATCTGAAAAACTTTTAAGAGTGTCGTCTTGAAGGCGGGGGCGCCCCACGGATCGTCGCCGCTCCGTCTCCACGTCTTGTTCTCCTTCATCTCGGTGCGCATCTTGTTGCGAGCGGGGAGGTGGTGGTCCGTTTGCTGCGATCCGACGAGCGGAATCCCTTTTTCAGCCCAAAACCAATGTTTCAGCTGCCATGTAATCTCTCCGCAGATCGTCGTCATCATTCTGTTGCATTCCCCTATGACAGCTCGAATCCCGCACTCTGTTATGTGAGACCGCAGCCCTTCCTCTGCTGTCTCCCCTGCCAGTTTCACCGTCGCTTGCACCGCCGCGAAAAACGCGTCCTCTGTCGGGTACAGAGTTGCGTCGTTTGCCGCAGAGAACGCAAAGGCTTTGGCGACGGAACGCAACAGCTTGCCCTTCATTTTCTTCGTGAATGCGGCGCCCTCGTCCTTCGGTCCTTGCACGGCTCCGCCGCTTGCGCGCACTTTCGTTCGTGACGTTGCGATCGGTGGGAAACAGAAGACACAACGCACAGGAGAGTGTTAACAACTCAGCGCCTTGTTTTGAATACAACACTCGCAAAATTGAAGATTCGGCTATCAGTTGTGAGTTTACAAAGACACTTCTCCGTGCGTAAAAGTGTGCACCGCGTGGGGGCACGGGATTATGTGATAGGAGTGGGAGGGGAGTCAGTGCGACGCGGGGTTTTTTACCTTTACCGGCGGCGCTGACGTGCTGTACGATTTGTCAGTCACCGACACGCTCCTCGGTGTCGCTGCCATTGCGTGCCTGCCGTTCTCCTTCTCTGCGCAGCGTCCTCGAAGGAAATGGTGAACCACCTCTTTCCGAAGCGGCGCTCTGGTCTTCGCCGGTTCTCTCGCTGGCCGACTTGTCGTCGCTGTCGTCGTCCTCATCGGTGTCTTGCGATTGTCTGCGGGAAGAATCGCTGTTGTCTCCCTCGTTTCCTGGCTCCTCGTCCTCCGCACCATCTGACTTCTCTGGCGCGGAACGATCGTGTTCCTCCTCTTCTTCCACTTGGGGTCCGCTGTGCCTGTTGTCAGACCCTCTAATATCGATTGTCTCCACTGTTTTGTCGTCTTTGTAGGATATTCTCTTCTTTGTTCTGCGATGCGTAGTCGCGCTTCTATCATCCCGCGATCTTTTTTTCCGGGGCCCTTGGCGGACGGTTCTCGGCGCCGCTTCCGCGCTTTCCCCGGACGGGGGTCGAGGGGGGCGACTCGTTACGTTCTTTCAGCGTTGAAATCTTCCGTGCACTCGAAGGGACTGTAACTTTCGATTCGGATTTGCGGCTGCGCTTGTGCTCCGTTTTCGCAGAGGGGCCAGCACCGCTTCTGCGATGCTATTTCGACTGCTTCTTTTCGGCCTTCGATTTCTTCCGGCACTTGTCCTTCTTTCCCGCGGCTTTCAAAGACCTGCACAGATCCTCGTATATTGGCCTTGGAGCCATCACCCCTTTTTTCCCACATGCATCAAAGTGGAATAAGAACCACAAGTGCGTCAGTGATGTTGTTTGTCACAGAGAGAGAGAGAGAGAGAGAGAGAGAGAGAGAGAGAGAGAGAGAGAGAGAGATTTGAAATTGTGAAGTCATGCAAGTGAGCAACCTCTTTGTGCGTCAGAGTGACTGCATTTGTATTGTCAGGTGGCAGGAGATCGCATAATCTGGGAACAAAAAAAAATTCTAGAAAAAAAACCATCGGAATAGTTGCCTCGTCCATCATTGCGATAAGGTTGGCTACTGCGGGCCAATCATGTCTGCACATCCCACATTTCATGTCATTTTGGCCCGCAGTAGTCAACTTTCCTCGCATCGCGTTCGGTGACCTGGACAACATCTCATTCCATGGAACTGTTGCTCTCTCTTCTGTTTATTATGCTTTGCAACGCTGTGGCTACTTGTGAAGCCGCTAAAGTGTCGTTGCCTTTTGTGACTGCAGCACAGGCAGCAAGCCGGTCCACCATCGACTCGCGAAATTGTCGAACAGTTCTTTCGTTCACCGTTGTAGTTTTGATAACTTTCAGTACGTCCTTGGCCGTCAGATCCTTTGTCGCGGTTCTTCCAAGAAATTGTATTACGGTGGTAGCAATACAACACACATAAACACCACAGTCTGTGTGATTGTTTTGTTGCGGGCATTCCGCATGCACAAGTTTACTTCCTGCCAGATCCCTGCATGTCACCCACGAAAAATGAACCTTTTTCGGTGTCAAAGCCTGCAAATTCGATGCCTCGTGAAGGTACTCGTGCCACAAAAGTGTTCGCAACGCCGTCCATTCGTCTCGGTTTTTTTCTCTCATTGAGTCAACGACGATAGCAATGGGAGGCTCGGATATGCGGCTGTCCGCAGTGACCTCCAAGAAGAACCTCGCATTCAGCAACAGAAGAAGAATCCAGTGTTTGTTACGGTTCACTGGTATCACAGTGAACGGCGCGCGTCACAGTTCGTTGCACAGTCGATGCAATTTCTGTGGTCTCTTCTTAATTGCGTCCTCCCATTTTTTTTTCGTCTATTTCTCAAAGTTTTGATTGGCGACGACCTCGGGGTGCCAGAAAGTTGTGCAGACGTGAACATAAGACCTGTCCTGGCCCCGCCCAACCTCTTCATATACAGACTGCAAATAAATGTCAATAATATTGTCGTTCAGCGATCCGTCGTCCGACAACCGTTCAATGTCGGATTTTAATACGGGTATGGCGTGTTGCGGAGATTTTCATGTAAAAGGGAACAATTCGACCACGTCAGTGATGTCGGTCTGCTCATCTCTCGCTCTTGTCTTGTCCCCTGCTTTCCGTTTTCCCATACAATAGGAAGACTGTTCCCCGCAGGACTGGGGCCACTCTGCTGCACCCTCAGTCAGTAAATCGTACGTTTTCGCGCACCATGGGTCTGATAACATGTCCTGCCAACTCTGTGCTGACCTCTGGCTGCTCGATGGCAACAATGGTTTTTCCTCCCTGGCACCATTACCTGTTTCGGTGCGCTGGTATGACCCCTTCGCAGCGGCCGACCAATTACTACTGTTGTGCGACTCTGCCATCGTTGATCCCCTTCTCTTACCTGCACCCTGTTACTCTGTGTTCCGTGTCGCTTCTCCCCCTTCGCCCCCTCCCCGCTTTGCGGCGTCGCAACTTTGTGTTCATAATCACACAAGTAGGGAGAGGCAGAAGACACAGAGGATTAGTTATGTTTTTTAGCAACGGCGAATGGTTTTTGTCGAGATGCTATAATTTGTTTTTTTTTATTTGTTTATTTTCCCTTTGCAAATAGGTGGGGACGAGAGAGTTCGTGCCAGAGAGAGAGAGAGAGAGAGAGAGAGAGAGAGAGAGAGAGAGAGGTTGGCTACTGCATGCCAAAACTGAATCAAATGTCACTGTTGACGACGTGAATGTCACGCAGTAGTCAACTTTTGGGGACACTTTCGTTTCGCATGAGGTTTTGGTTCTCCTTCGTAGGTATGTCAGCGTTAGACATCATAGTTGTTTACAGCTACTAGAAAGATTTACTTCGGCCGAGAACGACATTACCATCTTGTCGCGAGAAGAAATAGACAAACTTACAAATTTTCTCGTAATTGAAATGAGTCTCTCTCTCTCTTTCTCTCTCTCTCTCTCTCTCTCTGCCTCTCTCTCTCTCAAACTTCAAATTTATTCCTTCTACAATATGTACTTGTTTAAAAAAAAACAGTCCTCACGGTGGCGCGCATGCATTTTCGATCCCCATTGTGGTTTACAGAAGCGCGGAACAATGTGAACGGTGTCCACGATAGTGTCGGTTGAAACGACGCTGCTGTGCTGATGTCCATTCGCCTTCTCCCATTTCAATTCCTTGCAACMTGTCACGTGTTYSYGTTCACTRTCAACCTTTGTGTACCACTGCACAAAAGCGCACTTGTGTTCCACATTACCGCCGTCTGTGGGTGCATCGACGACGAAAAACATGGCCACTGATGCGAACCACGTACATTCGTTGGCTGCTCTTATTGTGACGTCGTTGTGCACTGGTCTCCTGTGGAACCGCGGCGACGCTCGTGCAGTTTGAACAAGTGTGCCCCTGTTTGTTCCGTCCTGCATGCAAGCGATGGCGAGATGTGTTCGTGTGTGTATAGCGAGATCATCAGGAGGAGGTTGACAACCATTCTCCGCCATGTACGTCGTAATCGCTGCTCGAAAATCGATTATGAAAGGGAACTCTTCAAGTATCTTACACGCATGACTGTCAATGCCTTCCACCTCGCATATCTGGTCCTGATCGATGTCGAACCAGCGCAGTTGAAGGATTGACGTATCGCGTAGTGCCAGGGTGTTCATCCCCGTTGCCATACAGTCCGTCACAGAAGACATATTCTCGACGGCCCTCTTCCTCCTTTTCCTCACAAATCCGGTCTCCTCCTGCAACGCTAGTGACCGGCGCACGTGGTTGACCATCTGGGTTGACGCTTTCCTTTTGTTCGATGACATGTACGGTTGTTTGCAGAATCTCCTGTGGTGATGCTCCCAAACGTCTGCAGCGAATGTGTCGGCCACACCTGATCGCTCAATACTCGTTCTCATATGCATAAGATCATGCAACTTCGGGAGTTTCCAATTTGATGGTTGGTATCTTCCCAATTTCGCTTTGATGGTCGTTACGAAGTCCGTCATCAACGCGTCACATTCGTCGAGGGAAGCTCGAGTGTGTGCTGTGCGCCAAAACAACCGTACGTACATTTGCATCAGCTTAACAAAACAAGCGGTAATGCCCTTGCCTGTCGAGCGCGGGATTATATTAAAAATGAGGAACACGCACACTGTCATTACAGACCGGTTTTGCTTCGCCTCGAAGCGTCCCTCTCGAGAAAAAAAATCGCTGCCTGTGGCCATGGGCAGCACAAGTTGGGGATATGTTTGCGTACATCTCTCACTAACGCATTGCAATCTCGCATCGAGTTCCTTCAGGATCTCTATTTGCGGTGTGTTCGGCAACTTCTCAAAGGCTGCCGCCCTGAATGCGTCGATCATGTGCAGGAATATGCCATGTTCGATCGTGTGCATACGGTCTAGTTGCAATGCGAGGTGGTAGTCTAGCTGAGGATCATCGCCACTCGGCCCCCTGTAGAACCCCCAAAGGCCATTCTGTTCAACATGCCTATGCATGTCCAACTCCGCCATTCGCCCTTCCGCCGCACGGCGCACGTCATCGTCGTCCGCCGTGAACACAGTTGCTGCGAGTTGAGTTTCCAGCGTCTGGGATCTCCTGCTGTCCGTGAAATCGGCCACGACATCGAGGTYCGTTTTCGACACRGTGCATGTAGGGCATACACCAAACTTCACATTCGCCAGCGCACATCGCTCTGGGTAGTCCTGTATATAGTTGAGGAGGAAAGGGTGGACAGYCACGTCCCCGAATCGYGTCGACGGTATCGTGATGCCGTCGTGCGATGCCTCCTTCGCAGCTTGCAAGACCGTTGAAAGGGCCTTGTGGAAGATGACGGTCTTTCGCTTCCTGAATGCGGTGGACTGTAGACCCCATCCTTTGTCACGGGGTCGATGATGAAGCACGGGAAGATAGGCCAACAAAGTGCCTTCCGACGCGTGGTCGGCTAGCGACATCATAAGATGGTATGCCGTCTGTTTCTGACGACCGTCTGTGTGTGTCTTGTCGGAGTACAGTGAGAGAGGGATTACATATCGTGAATATCCATTCTCGTCGACACCTTTGTGCGCTCGAATGATTGACTGCATGTGATAACTGAGCGCCCTGCTGCGCGGACCGGATACACTGTTGTCCTCCGACAGCGGGGACACCTCGAGGGAATGAACCGTCTCGCATTTCTGCAACGCGACGTGCATTATCGATAAGAATGCAGTTCGCCAATCGCGGTGCCACAAGACGGCGTGTGCTTCTCGAGGCCAGTCGTCACTACGCAGATCCAACTCCTTCCACCCAGCGGCCTCTGCTAGACTGCCCGCCCATGCGAAGCACTCTTGACTGTTGAGGTACGCAATGTCCATCGCGCTGAATCTCGGGTCTTTGAGAAGTGACAAGAGAGCATCAACGTCCGTATGTGACATACCGACGCCGCCCCTGGCGGAGAAAATAAGCACTGCTAGCCTGCGCGAGCTGTCAAAAGGCTCGACGGGTTGCGCTGCCGGCTCTGCGTTATCACCGGCTGCCCCATTCGCGTCGTCCTCCGCCCCCACGTCCTCGCTCTCATCACCAGCGAGATTGGCTGCGCCTATGTTGGATGGTCCCGGGTCGTGGGCAGCATCATTCTCCTGCCTTTGCGCTCCCTCATCTGCCACGGCGGGGCATGCCCTCGCACGATGCGAGTTTAAAGTCTGTAAGGACATGAAAGGTCTGCCGCAGTCGCACACCCGTGGACCGCTGTCCATTTCCTGTGCACGCAGTGCATTCCAAAGACAAACAGAGCAAAGCGGACAGTGCTTCGTTAGCATTTTAGACATATGGTCGAGGCATGTGCACTACATAATGCTGACCATGTTTTCTTATGCAGTGTGAGTATTGCACGTTGTGGAAAATGCGTCTAAGCATGTGTTTTCCAAGTACCCGTCGTAATCAGTGAGATTGCCCATACGAGCCAAGCTCTGACTCACTTTCCCGGACGTGTACACTACCTTCAAGATAGAGACTTGAGATCGGGCGAGCAGGAAAAAAAA
>BFEA01000275.1:279687-303252 GCA_003427395.1 Chara braunii
TTTTTTTTTTTTTTTTTTTTTTTTTTTTTTTTTCCTTTCAGGTTTTTGGCGATGTGCACAAAGGAGGAAGTGCGGGGGGCAGTTCCTTTGCATGGGCACCATCTCATTCCACGCTGAACAAACAGCCGCGAACCGTTTGCCCCCTTCCGAGGCTTGAGCGCATCACTGCGCATGCAGCAGGATTCGGAATCGTCCGCGGAGGGAGCTCCGCGGACCTTCAACTACGACCGGCCTCATCTTCCTTTGCCCGGGGGTGCGACCCTCTTTCGTGGGCTCCAATTTTTTGATGTATTCGGTGCGCGTTCACAATTGTTGACCCGCGCACCTCCTTCAAACCCACCAGTTGACAACTACGGGCCAATTCAGGTGGATTCAATGCGATTGTGCCTAAATTGCCCCGCAGTAGTCAACTTCAGTCATGGGAACCTGATAGCACTTTTGTTTCAACGCACACGTGTTAGAAACGTGTTGGAAAGACGTTGGACCAACGTTGAACAAATGTTGGAAAAACGTCGGCCGCGTGTTGATCAAACGGTTGGAAACATAAAACGGTGATGCTCCAACGGTTGGCCACAGCATTTGTCGTCGTTCCAATGCCGTTCCGGCGCGGCGATCGAGTTGAAAACTTGATGAAATTTTCCCACATTTTTTCTGTTGTAATGATACTCTGCGCTAGACGAGTCTTCCGCACGAAGTTCTGAAAGGCCATGTTCATGGCTCACTGGAAAGTTGCGGGAGCATTGCAGATGCCCATCGGGCATCGAATCCACTGCCACATACCTTCAAAGAGTACGAATGCAGTCTTCGGGCGATCTTCTTCTCGAACAAGAAGATGATGGAACCCATGACGAACATCAAACTTGCTGAAAAATCGAGCACTTCCAATCGCATCTAACAACTCATCAATCCGGGGAAGAGGGTACACATCCTTGATCGTGATATCATTCAACTTTCGATAATCGATGCAAATGCGAATTCCTCCGGCCTTTTTAGGCACAATCACTACGGGAAAATACCATGGCCCTATAGCGGGTTCGATCCATCCATTAACTTCAAATTCTTTGATCCGCTGAAAAGCGGCCGCTCTTTGAGCTGGTGAGTATCTATAAGGAACACAACTAATGGGTGGATGATCCCCCGTGAGAATGGTATGTTCAATCACGTTAGTTAGGCCGATATCATTATTGCGCACACTCAATACTTCCACGTAGCCATTCAAAATATTAATTAGCGACTTTTGGAGTTCGGTGGGGACGCGGTTTGGGAGGGAGATTGTCGGTCGTCTAGGGATCTGAAGAGATATGTCGACCCAATCAGCCGGCCTCTCCCGTCGCTCATGGACACTGAAAAAAACGGAACTACTGGTGCGAACAGAGAAGGCAGTCGCAATCATCTGCGATTCAGCAGGGCTGATGATTTGGGTTTCCTTGGCTCCGGCATCAGTCTCTGAACCGACCGATGTTTTTTCCACAGTTATTCCTGTTAGATTCGTCATTTCCTGCATCAGATCGGGTACGTCGCCTAGTGGTGCTTCTGCCTCTCGTTTAATCAAAGCGATGGTCGCTCCCATTGTTAGCAAAGATCTTGGTGGGAAAACGGAAACATCCACATATTGTTCTGTTTGTTGGTAGCGTGCTCGTAAGGAAAGCGCTCCCTCGTACAAGGTGCGAGGGGGTTCCAAATCATCTGCTAGGTCAGATACTTGCAGGATGGGTTCCCCGAGGAGGGTTGAAGGATTGATCCGGGTTTTCATAGGCGCGCGTGCGCTGTCTTCCGAATCCACGTGGAAGCTTCGGGCAGCTCTGGGGCACACTCGAAACTCTTCGCGAGTCTTCGGGGTTTTCGTGCTCGAAAAGTTCGACCAAGTGCTTTCATTCATCCTCACTAGGCATTTCTTCTTCGTACACCTGTTCCCCGATTCCGCTACTGAGGTCCGAGGAAGAAGGTTCCTCAGGATCGAGGCCTTAAATCATCCTTACTTGGGCAGAGTTAGGAGTTCGTTTTAGCGTCCGGGTGGAAATCCGCAAAGGGACAGTCTGAGGCTTTCCCCCAATTTGCGTGAGAACCAGTTGTTTGGATTCGAAATGCAGATGAGCACCTACCGCCATCGCCCAAGGTAATCCTAACAACATAGAATAGGAGCGCACATCTATCACTAATGCGTTAACAAGGACGTGTACTCGTCCGACCTTCACAGCCACATTCTCAATGATACCTACGATGTTCATTGCTTCCTCGTCGGCAGAGACAAAATTGTCTTTGCCAGATTGAGGAAAAATGGATCTGAGTCGTCCTGTCTTTCTTACTGCGTCTAAGGATATAGCCACTGCGGAAGACCCAGTATTGATAAGGGCGTTAAACGGTTTGCCCCAAACTTCACAATCGCACTCAGCGCTTTTCCACAACACTAGTCGAGCTCGTACAAAGTGATCCTTCTCTACCAACGAAATCGCAGCTACTCGTGCTGCTTCGGGTTCACCCGTTTCAGGTTCAGGTGGTGCAACCTCCTCGCCTCCTTCCTTCTTCTTCAACATTCGCTGTACTCGTTGGTACGTGAAGCGCTTTTGATTTTTCTGGCAATGTTGCAGGAGTTTATCGTTTGCAGCCTCGGAGATGGTGAGCAAATGCCCCACCGGGATCGGAACACGGATATCCAGCTGCTTAAGCGCTCGTTATACATCAATTTCTCCCATCCGAAAGTGTGGACCGGGATTGGATTCGCGATCGACCCATTCAAGATCATCATGGGCCGATCGGATCGCTCCGACCATGCCGGCGAGATGAAGGTACTCGAGTGGATCAACCACGTCAGCAGCGTCGGAGGAGGAAGAAGCTCCCGAGGTTCAAGCAACTGTCATTGAGGAAAAGGGTTGCTCATATGCAACAAGTTCCCCTCCTTGGGCCGTGTCCATCAGTGCGGCCACTCGTCCTTGGTTCAGAGCTACAGGGGTCGCGACTGGTGGGGGTTGATTATGTTTCGGCTGCGGATAGTCCCGGGCAAAATGTCCAGGCTGTTTGCAGTTAAAACACTCGACCTTTCCTGTTGGATTAGCTGGGTGAGGGAACTGTGGGGCATACCCAGGTGTAGGCGGGGCAGGCAAAACGGGAAATGACGCAGGGGCAGGTCGAGCAGGGGCTGGGTTGGGCTTAATTAGCCTGCTCATTATCTGTTTCATCCGCTCCATGTGAGCTGCCTGCATTTGAACCAGGTTGCTCATCCATTCAGATTGCTTGGCGGTGGCCGTATGGATCATTTGTGCAAGATGTAAGTTTGTTACGGCCTGAGAGGGGGAAACGTTGGGGATTCTGCTTCTAACTGCCGCTACCTGTGGATTCGTTGGGGGCAAGGACGACGAAGCTAACGGGATATCAGAGGCGGTCTCGTCGGGGAGGTCATGGGGATAAAACCGTTCTACCGCCCGTAACCACGATCGTCTTTTAGCTGCTACATCCTGTATCGTATCTGTGATGTCTTCGTCTCCCTGACTGATATATTTTTTTGTATTGGCCAGGTCTAACTCGAGGGCTTTAGCGATGATAGCCGACAGCTGGTGAGTTTTCGGGGGAACCTTTTTCTGTAACTTCCCTTTCAACGTCGGACTTCGTAGATGATCGATGAACAGATCTCGAGCGGATTTCTCATCTCGCCCAGATTTATCTAACATGGTTTGAAATCGATCCACGAAATTAGGCAGCAATTCCCCTGGTCCTTGCGGACGATTTTTTAGTACGTACCAGGCGGCATCTTCATTGACCGTATCGAATCGGGCCAAGAACGCTTGTTTGAAAGTATTACAATCTACCCACGTGTGCTTTCTGAACCAGTCATGCGACGTATTGCGAAGTAGCAAGGTAAGAACGCGGGGAAGATCACCCGCGCTGTATCCTTGAGCTTCGACGGCTTCCAACCAAGCTTCGGGGTGGGTATGGTTAGGGAAGAAGGCAAAGGGGGCAGGAATGCTAACGATCACTCTATTACCGTTTGCCATTGGCATGGCGGGTACAACCGCACCAGATCAAGACCTGGTCACTGGGCGGTCTCTTCGAGCTGGTTGAGGGCTTCTTCTACCTCTCGCCAGTTCGACTTACTATCATCAGAACCGACACGTGTCGGCTCCGATACCAACCTCACGCCCTGTGTTGTCTTTCGTTCGGAGTGCTAGAGGTGCGGAAAAGGGGCCCATAAAAACAGCAAGATGGGGTGTGCCAAGGATTTTTGAAAATTGAGTGTGGGGACACAGACGAAACTGAAATCCCCCGTGTTGGTCCGATGAAGTAAGTCGACCGTTTTTCGCACATCGCAAAATACGCGCGAGAGTTCGGCGCGAAAGGGAAGAGAAATACAAATTCAATCCAAAAAGTATTGTAGGACTTCCCACCGTGCTACGGCCCTTCGTTTAGAGCGAAAAGGTTTCGGCACGCTTTGCGTGTCTCGTCTTCGTATTAAGTCCCGACGTCGTTCACCAGTCAGTTCTGAGTCCGACGTGGAGGACCTCAGTCGTGTGGCTCTTTCTCTGTGTTCGTCTTCACTCCGTACGCGATAGTGGAAACCCTTGGATTCGTAGCGCTCAAAGCGTTGGCACTCGGTGCATAGAGTGCGAGGCCAGTGGGGTTCTACTGCCGTCCACGGGATGACGATCAACTCGTTAAATGGCAACAATATCGAGTAAGGTGGAAAGTGTGCATCGATAATGACAAACCCAGCCTCTACGAACCCTGAACAACGATTTTCCGGAGAGAAGTAATATCGTCCGCCGATTTGTATCGTTACAGAATTCCGAGAGTTTTCCCCAACGCGACCGAGAACATTCACACACAAAAAGGACACGTCGAAGTTCTGCTTATCCCGGAATTCCCAACTGTCGGGCCCAATTCCCAGTGCGCTCGCTAAGGCGCACGTAAATTCCTATGCATTTCCCGAATTGCAAACGAAAAAGCAGAACCGAAGAATCACAAAAGCTTCCAGAAGATGGGGGCCCAAAACGCGGCGCCCGAAATCAAGAAATCAAACGGGGTCGGTATGATACAAGAAAAATTCAAACCAAAGGGGTACGAAAGATAGCACGGGTTCGGGAAGTAGTTCGTCACACACCAGTGCACACGTCAAGGTAGCACCACGGCTGGGTCTTGGGCAGAGATGGCATAAATCTCAAACGACTGTCGGCCAAGGAGGGGCGGGGGACTCACAGGGCACGGGGTCTGGTGGCAGGGAAGCACCACAGTCAGGATCCTGGGCAGAAATAGTAAAGAAGCCGTTCCGGGGCAAAACCCTCATGATTCCAAGGGGGATTGACACAGTTGGTGACCCCAATCAGCATAGGGGATAACGTGGCCTCGGCGCGGGTTTTCTTCTTAACGAAATTCTTATGTGCATCTGACTCCAAGGTGGTGGAACAAGGGGGGAAGAAGGTTTTCGTGAAAACTTTCCCGGCAGAGAAGTTGGAAAACAGGGATGGGGTCTATCAGAAACATGCAAGCAACTGGGTGTTCTTTGATGATGCGACATACAAATCAACGAATGATAAAATAAAATGGACAAGGCTACGTCTCCAAACACTGAAACGCGATGCAGAAGCGGCCAGGGACTCCTTCCTCATCCAACCCCTCTCCCCCACCACCTTCACGGTTCTGGCTATGTATGGAAAGACCAAGCAAGCTATGGATGGATGAAAAAGCATAAGATGTGATCGGTCGGAGTAAGAATCTATCCGCGGACTTCCCCCAAACAACTAGGACCAGAGGAGCGGCGGGCGCAAATGATGGCACAACATTTTTGGGTTGAATGCTGACATATCCCCGTCGAAATCCAAGTCACCTTCTTACAAGATATGGGGCAACGCTATAAGATCCTTGACTTAATCGATCCCCTCCCCTCCTTTGTGGCACAACGGGACGATTATCTCATGTTGACCCTGGATGTCCCCACAAACCGCCCGTTTGCCATTGATGATGTCATTTTGTATAGAATCAGAGAGAAAAAATACAAGATCCATACTGCCTACAAGTTACAGCCATGGTGTTTCAAATGCATGCGCTATAGCCACTTGTGTACGATTGACTCTTGCCCAGCTCACCCTGCCCGAATGGCCAGGTCCATAGGACGTCTGCAACGGGATTCTTTCAGAACCACCCGGTGGACCCGGGCCATGAGGGGTGGACCTACATAGAAGAGCCCTAGAGTGGAGGGACACCCAAGGGCTGGGAGTGGGAAGGCATAGGGATACCAGTCCCCCGGATGCATGGGCCCCACCGAAACCCTTGGAGTTAAGAATACAGGAAGGGGGCCAAGGGGCGTGGCAGGAGGAGTAGAGTCCGCAAACCATATTACCTAAGAAGGGAGACCGGGGAAAGGAGGCGAAATGGACCACAGTGCAACCCAAGAGAAAGCGAGTTACTCTTCAACCAGGCAACAGAGGGGTGTCCCCCGAAAGGCAGAGGAGGCAGTTGGTGGTCCAGAGATGGCAAAATAAAAACGTAAAGAAGGGGCCCTCGCTGGATGAGGCCCGAAAGGGAAAAGAAGGGGCTGACAAGCAAACAGAGAAAACTGAAGATAAAAGGGAGGAAACACAACCACCCCCACTGGTTCTGCAGGAGGACAGCACACGAGCTCAGGGGGAACCCTCGATTGAGCCATCTACATCACAAAGCACAGACCCTTTCGTGGACGCCTTCGGCCCGTGCCTCATGGAGGTGGAAAAAGAGGAAACAGGAACTGGCAAGGACCCCCCTTCCCCCTCGGATGTGGTAATGACGGACGCAGCAGCGTCCCAGACATCTGAGCCGGCCTCGCTACATATTAAACTCGAATCCTTGGCAAACTGGTTGATGCAGAGGCTGCAGATTCAGTACACCGGCCTCCCCACGAACTTCTGGGACAACACGTATCGAGAGCTTGTTCCGATGTTAGAAGGGAGTGACAGTCTGCTCATAGCACTAGAGAATGGTTCACCACAGGGCCACTTGTGGCCGGAAAGTCTGCAGAAGGTGTATTATGTTGTAAACAAGCGGTTCTGCCCGCCATCCCCACCCACTGAGAACCAACATCTGTCCCAGGACATGGCGCCGCTGACCCAACAATGAGATACCCCTCAAGATGAAGTAGGCCCGGGCGCACAACACGACTTACCATCTGGAGACACGGAATCTCAAGAACCCTTTTTGAGCACTCAGGCCGACAGGGAGGGTAACGAGGGCACTGATCCACTGTCCCTTGATTCCCGGCTACCCGGAAAATCACCCCCCACTAGAGGCACGCTGCAGGTAGAAGGGAACCCAAGTGGGACAGGGGATGGCTCCAAGGCCAACCGCGAGGATGGAGAGCAGGACCCGGCCCGGGGGTAGAGCCCGCCCCAACAATTGAGAGAAGTGCGGTTAGCTGAGACACGCACTAGAACAGGGGAGATTCCAGGAAGTCCCTGCTCTGAACGGGGTGCTGATGTTATCGCTTCGGAAGAAGAAAGGAAGGTGGGAATTGGGCTTAACTGTACCCCTGACCCAGGAAAACTATGGGGGGATAACTTTGACGGGCTCGGACCCCCTTATTGCCAGCCTGCCTGCACACATAGAAGATTTCTTGCTAGCGGAGTAAATCAACATCCACATCCAAAAAACATTTGTTCCAGGAGCGCAAGGAACGTTGTTGATCACCAACACAACAAGGGCCCAATAGGAAGCACTGTTGTTAATGGATCCCGTTTGGGAGGCAATGTGTGGACCGAGGCGGAAGTCCAAGCATGTCTATGTTGAATTCTCAAGAGTCTGCTGCTAACAACCCTTACAGACCTTTACTCGGTGACTTGGCAGAGACTGTAGGGAATCGAGAGGCATTGGGGGACTTGTAACTCTGATGATAGACCCAATGTGACTGATCTACGGAAAAGACCCAGCCTGGAGCAAAGGCCTACGGGAGGCAAACCTCGACCTACGCATATTTAATGTTACTGGTCTGGCAACGGCCACGCTAGAGAAACGACAGGCGATATGGGAACAAATCAGAGGAGTGGCTGGGAAAACATGGCCGGATGTTGTCTACATTCAAGATACCCACCTTTTTGACACCCCGGACCATCATCGTGCCCAACACTTGATATGGCCATACCAGGCCTTCAGGGCCCATGGCCCGAGGCTAGGCAACGTCGTGGTTGCGATTTGGTTCCCACCATCCTCCAAAGCAACAACGATGCATTGGGTAGTGGATAAGGAGGAAGCGAGGTGGGTTTCGGTATGAGTAATGTTAAAGGTGGATTTGCTCTGTATCATCTGTGTATACGCTCTAAATGCGGAAAGAGAGATGTAAACGTTTTTTTAGGGCATTCGCCAATAGATCCCAACAAGCCTCCCGATAATCATTGAATAAGACTTTTATGTGGCCCCAGACCGCTGGTTAGACAAATGTAGAACTCCCTCCCCTCCCCCGACGTATATAACAATAGATGAAGTAATCATAGAAAATTTGTGCTCTACCCTTTGTGTATTCGATAGATTCAGGAGAGTCTTCCCAAGGGAAAAGAGGTTCTCTTGCTTCAGGAATACGGGCGAGGGGACCTGTTCCAGGTTACGGATCGACCTCATCCTTATGTCAGAAGATCTGGGAGATGCTCAACAATTTGCATATCTACTTCGCCGCAGTCCATATAGGGGGTTGGACCACACGATGGGTGGAGTAACACTCACCTTCAGGAAGCGGCCTGATCATGGACCAAGTTTTTTCAAACTCAAAACAGCGTTGCTCCACCAACACGACTTCCTAAGCCTAATACGGGACATGTGGCAATACTGGCGTCAACAAAAACAACTAATTGATTTTGAGATCATATGATTCAACAATGGTCTTTACTTTATGGGTCGTAAATACAAAGAATACACTAAAAAAATGGTTGATCAAAGATTCTAGGAAAAAATAGAAATTCAATATCGTATTCAAGACCTACAACAACAACCCTGTAGCCCGGAATTATAAAATCTTAACAACAAGCTCTTAGAATTCGCTACTTACAGATGGCAGGGCATAAGAATCAGAGGCAAGATATCTAAGCACAACATTGAAGGGGCTATGGATTCGGTATTTTTCGCCATGGCCAAAGCCAGAACAAGAAGACCATCAATCAAGGTCTTTCTGGAACCCGTTGACCAGGACCGACCCTTAGCCACCTCTACTCCACAATGCATGAGGATGGCTAGGGATTTTTACAAGGATCTTTTCACATCCCGCACCAAGGACATATCGATAGAACAGAAGGACCCAAAAATCAACACCTTCCTTACCCCACTCACTAAGACTCTGCCCCCCCATCTTAGAGAGGTGCTGGAACGACCAATGTCCAAAAACGAGATATGGACCGCCCTACTGCAGATGGACGAAGAGAAGACCCCCGGTGTGGATGGCTTCCCAAAAGAATTATGGACAGCCTGTTGGGATTGGTTGGCAGTCGACCTTATGAGTTTTTACGGGAAGGTGTGGGAAGAGGGGGTGATGGGGGAGATGGTGGGGCAAGGGGTGCTCATATTGCTATATAAAAAATGAGACAAAATGAATATACGAAACTACAGACCTATTACGTTGTTAACCATTGTTTATAAAATGTTATGTAAAGCGCTGGCCAACCGGATGGTCTCGGCGCTGGAGCAGATAATACAACCCTCACAGACCGGCTTTCTCAAGGGTCGTTGCATCCATGATAACATCCTATTAGTGAACGAACTGTTGCACCCCTCCTGCCGGTCTAAGTGCAATTCCGCCTTTATCTTTATCATGATAGACTTCGAAAAGGCGTACAACCATGTGGATTGGCATTTTCTAGACAAGTGTTTAGCTAAAATGAACTTTGGGAAGGACTTCGGACAATGGGTGCGCATTCTCCATACCAACGCCACGACCAAAGTGCAAATCAATGGACACCAGGCCCCTGACTTTCCCCTGCAGCGTTCGGTCAGACAGGGCGATCCCTTGACCCCTTACCTCTTCGTGGTAGTCATGGGGGCACTAGCAATCAATTTGAGAGTCAATAAGGACATTCGTAGGATCAAGGTGACCTCCATTCTGGAGGATGTAATGCAAGTGTGCTCCTTGTTCGCCGACGACGTGACCTTGATGATTGAGGCCTCCCATTAGAATATGGAAGAGATCGAGAGTCTGATGAACCACTTTTGCACTCTTTCAGACATATCGGTCAACTGGGGCAGTAAGACCCTGGGGTGGTGGATGCACCACAACGACAGTAGACCCCCGGACCGGCCCGAGGTCACCTGGCGCCCCGTAAAGGCCCCGATCTTGGTCTTGGGGATCCAACTGTCAGCTGTAGGAAAACCTAAGTGCAACGACAAATGGATAATGGACCCGCCGCTCCAAAAGCTTGCTTCATGGATAGACAAACATACCTTACTCTTTGGCAGGGCTCTCGTTATTAACAACGTGGCGCTTGCGTCTCTTTGGTACAAGTCTCTTATTTGGCCCCTGTCCCGGGAAGCATCGAGATCCTTGAGACAGCGGGTTGCGGCCTTCCTATGGCGAGGAAACTGACAAACACAGAATGTGATGAGCAGGGTTATGTGGGAGGTGATTGTTCAACCTAAGTCTCACGGCTACGTGGGGATTCTTGATCCAGACACACAGGCAGCTGCCCTGGCCCTGCAGTGGCTTAAAAGATTAGTCTGCACACCTAACCTCCCATGGGAACCCTTAGCATTACAGCAAATAGCACGACTGGCCCCCGAATCCCGACCTTCCGCGCATCCTCTCGTTTGGCTGGACGACGTGTTTTGGACAGTTCCCAGATCCTCCCGTGGGCCGCTTGTGCATTCGGACCGAGCGGTAGCCCGCACAAATCTTAAAAAAAACAACTTTTGGTCTCGCCTTATCAAGGACTCGCGGCGGCTACCCCTCCTAGACAGACCAAAGCCCAGTAGGTGGGAGGAGGTGCTTCACCAACCTCTGTTCGGAAACTGCTGGATAACGAGCCGACAGGGGAGAGTCTTCATAGGCTCGGGAAGACCGTGGAACTGGTGGGTCACGCATGGTGTCCATAAAGTGGAGCACATATGAAACAGCACACCCAATGATTGGATAACAGAAGTCCAACTCAGAAGTAAACTTCCACACTGCCACCGTATTGGGGAAAATCTCGCAGAAGTAATTTTCTCCCTCCCCTTAGCATGGGTGCAGATATTGCGACGGGGCCCACGGTTTTTGGAGGGAGATTGGGTGGCAATCGATGGGGATGGGGCTCGTGTCGGTCAAGTGTTGACGACTAGCAAAGAGGAAGCGCTGGTAAATCTGTTTTATAGGACCAGCCAGAACAGACTGGTACATGGGGTCCCGCAAGGGGATTACTGGGTAGTCTTCAGACATGAGCTGCCCATCTAGGAACTCCCCATTGACCCGGGGGAGTGGAGGTTGCTGATCCCCTCGCGGGACCCACAACCCCGTTACCTGTACCAACACAACTTGGGGGTTAAGGCCACTTATAGATTACTAAGATCCCAAATCAACTTGAAAGATCGGATCGTAGACCGATGGGCGAGGCATCTAAACGTACCATTGGAGACATTGAAACCAATCAAATGGTTTAAGCAGATTAAGTATAAACCCGCGAAATTGGCCTCGCTGCAATGACAAATTGTCCACCGGCGCCTTCCCACAAAACCATGGCTTATTAACCACTCTAGCCTGGAGCAGAAAGGCACACCCCTCCTGTGGTGCGCGGCTTGCCTGGAGGGTTTCCCATCCCACAAGGCAAATGAAACCATTGAACATCTTTTCTTGTAATGCCCATCCTCAACGCTTGTTTGGCGATGGTGGGCAAGAATTTAGGCAGCCCTCGAAACGGACATTGACTGGCCATGTGAGTGGAGAGCCCTACTCTGTGGACATTGGGCGGCCCAAGGTTCAGGTTTCACTTCTAACCTGTTCTCGATTGGTAAGAAAGCGGTGTTGTGGGCCATTTGGAGGCGCCATTGCATATTGACCATTGACGACGCATATATGGGAAAGGGCAAGATAACTGAGATGATCAAGGACACAATTGAGACTACAATCAGGGCTCGATGGACGCAACTAGTACAGTCCACAAAGCCCCTCTCCAAAAAGACTGATATCATTCGCTACCTAAATGAATTCTGCATGGACTGGCTGGGAGGGGAACGTGGGGGGAGGATAGCAAGAGTACAATGGGATGGTTGGCAATTAGACGACGATCATCGATTGGAAGGCAGAGAGAAGAATTATCGACTCTGTTTCAATGATTGGACCATGATCCCTGACGATATCCCCTTGCCCCCCCGCACAGATTTCCCAGACCCTTTCCCCCTTCGCGCCCTCCCTAATCACACATTGATGGAATTAAGTTGGTACGGTAGGGAGTAGGGAATAAAAATGGCTTGCTCAACCTGGACATGAGAGGAGTTCGTTAGCTGGGTAGCGGGAATGGCGGATGGGGCCCCTTCATCTGGTCATCCCATAACTTGTGCAGTCAATCCCCTGGACTCCAGGGCAGTCAATGCTGACAGGTCTCTGATTCATTCTCCTACAACAAATTCAGGTTACCTGATGTTAAAGGGAAGCTGGACCCGGTTTCCCGCAGGTGAAGCTTCCCACCAATAGATGGAGCCTTGTGTCTGTGAAAAAAAGATAAAAAAAAGGAAAAAAAAAGGTTCCATCATCTGGATTCGAACTTGGGTCTGTAATTTCAACAGTTCATGGGTGTACCCACTGAGATAGGCTCTTGAGTGCTTCTTTTTCTTTTCATCAGTTGGGTTCTCTATCTGGTCATCTGACAAAAAAAGGGACAAAAAAGTCCATGGGTCTGCACTTTTCTGGACATTCTGACAGGATTTAGTGACCCTCTGTGGACCTACCTTCTTCCCCCGAATAACTATATTTATAGCTTGTTTACTCGTAAGTGTCACTGGTTACGCTTTATATACTGCTTTTGGAAAACCTTCTCAACAACTTCGAGATCCATTTGAAGAGCACGAAGATTGACTTATTAAAAGTCTCTACTCTTCCTGGTTAACCAGGAAGAGTAGAACTTGTCAACTTTATTTTTTTGTTTTAGCAATAATACGAGGCGGTTCTCTAAAAAAGATAGCAAAGAAAATAATTCCAAGGGTACCTACTAAAAGAAATGTATAAACTAAAGCTTCCATAAAATAGAGTTATTATATTAATTATATTTATTTCAATTTAAACTTTATCTTTCATTCTTGTACAACGTACGGTCATTATAGTTGTATTTGGGGTATCTTTTACTCTAAATACAGCTATAATGACCAATGTTTTATTATTATTATTATTATTTTTTTTTTTTTTTTTTTTTTTAATTTTTTTTTGAAACCATCAGTTTGCCTTGCTAGGGATAGTGATACGAGCACCTGGTGTTGTAGAGGCCAGTCACTGAGTGCACAGTGATCACCTGGAGCTGTGGGCGGTGGGTGTCCTGGATTATGAGACCACTTCCCATCCCATCCTCACGTCAATACTCCTAGCGCACCCCCTATCCCACTATCCTACCTCAGTGTGACCAGCACTCAGGGCCATTACCCTACCAATGGGCAGGCAACTTGGACCGAACAGCAGTTATAGGCACCAGGGCTGATAGGTTGCCCAGCTTTGGTGGACGCAGATTCGGACGAGAACTTCGGACGCCAGGCCCAGACAATCTACCACAGGCCCGACGAGACTCTAGACCCTAGGTTCAGATAGGGTAGCACCCACTGAAGCAGTCTTACCGTCCTTCCCCTAGCTTACCCAAGGCCAGGCGGAACTCAGACTGGCCTGAGTGACTTACATCCCTCTCCTTACCCTAGGTCTAAGCCTTATATAGCCACCAGACAGTTCTATCCGAATGTTAGTAGGAACCCCTTACCTGAACCTACTACAAATACTAGACCCCACCCAGTGACTAGACGCCACCAATCCGATAGTTGTGTAGTTCGCAAGCTATGTGTATACCCGAAGCCTGCGTATGGTCTGTGAATCTGTGTATCGAGATGTACAGACAACATCATATGTGGAAACTTGTGTATGTAGGCCGTAGGCGATGTATACTTCGCAAGCTATGTGTGCTCTGAAGGCTGTATGTGCTCTGTGAATCTATGTATCGAGATGTACAGACAGCATCATGTGTGTATATCGAAGAGAGAACGGGGCAAGTTGGACAAGGACCCCTGCCAAGGTCCGAACCAAGCTCGAACCCGTGACCTTGTAACATGTAATTGAATGACTCTACCGTATGAACGACTATCGGAAATGGCATGAACGTGTGATATGCCAGACTGGGGAGGTCAACAGAACACCCAAGACCAACACCCCCAAGCAACCCCTGTGGAACCCAGAACCAACATACAACACCATGAACAACCCTTGGGTGGTGCGCAGGCAGTGTCTGTAATAGTACCATGCGTCAGCCCCAGGGAGTGTGTGTCCACGGCCTGCCGGTGTCCATGCGCAAGGCTGCGGGGTTTTGAACCCGCAACCTTATACCACAACGCGCATTTACAACCGGTGCTCTAACCACTGAACTACATCAACTGGACTATAATGACCATATCACGTTGTATTCGGGGGAAGAAGGTAGGCAGTATCCCTGTCTTTTCTGTCCTTTCTTTTTCTCAATCCAGTACACATCATCTCTGACAACATCGGTCTGAAAATTCCTAAATCCGTCACAAAGGTCAGCGACCGGAGAGGCAGCCCTCGCGGATGCTAGGGGTGCTGGTAAGAGCAGGCCCCGCTAGCATTCCGGGGGGAGCAGCACCTGCTGGAAAGCGGGTCCAGCGTCCCTGAACATTATAACTGTTTGTTTGATGAATCAGACACAGCGAGCTACAGGGCTCAACTAAAAAGTACAGAAATAAGGAAGTAGAGCTACCCAATTGCTTAAGCTGCTTACATACCTGACAACCTACAGTAAGCCGAAATTGAGTGGTAATGTTCACAGTTCACACGTCTGCTACTGAGAGCTGTGAGTCTAGAGCTGTCAGACGATAGAAATGACTGAAAAAGAGAACATCGCTCCACTTACTCTAGAAGGTCAAACTCAAGGCGGCCTCTCGGATGTCAGACCGCTCTTTGAGAGAGCTACACGGCACGGCCAGCACGTTGTTGTCCACCCAGACTCCAGGTGCACTCCATAAAAATGCTCACCTTTCGAAGGTCCTGGATGCCTCCCTTGAAATTCCCGCCTCTGCAGGCGGGAGCTCTCGAATCGTCAAGAGTGCCACGGGAGAGGAGGTTCTGACAACTCAAGAAATGCTTTTCGTGAGTGTGTTTCATGAGGTAGTGGAGCGACGACGGATTCTCGCCATTTTCGTGAGTAGATACTGACAGCTCAAGAACCCGAATTCCAGACCTGGCGTCTAGAGTAAGTGGAGCGGTGCCGCGCTCAAGAAATGGCTGGTTTCTAGAGTAGTGGAGTGAGACCCTTATACTTCCTATTTGGTCTTAAGTTCTGGTTTTTTTACCTGGTCAGGGCTTTTTTTGAGAAGCAGACTTTGCCTTCCTGAAATCTTAAAGTGGAGTCTTCCGGGGGCTAAGGATAGGACACGGGGGGTGGGGGTGGTGGAGTAAGGGGGAGGGACACATCTGGTGGGGGGGGGGGGGGGGGGGGGGGGGGGGGGGGGGGGGGGGGGGGGGGGGGGGGGGGGGGGGGGGGGGGGGGGGGGGGGGGGGGGGGGGGGGGGGGGGGGGCGCCGCGTCTGGGTGGCGGGTGGCGGGGGAATGGGGGGGGGTGGGAAGGGGAGGGGGCAGGCGTGGGGGGTGCTGGGAGCGAGGTAGGAGTAGTAGTGAGGGGAGGTGACAAGGGTATAGGGGGGGGAGAGAGGGGGAGTTGAGGGGGGGGGTATGGAAGGAAAGAAAGGGTCAACTTGTGCAAACAGGGTGTGCTGGGGTTGGGCTTCCGTGTCCCCTGCGTCGGGCGGAATTGTAGAGGAAGGTTCTGATTCTGACCATTACTTAGTTGTGCCCGAGGGCAGTGGGTACCCGGAGGGGGGACCATTATGGGAGCTCCCTCTATCGGTTGGCAAAAGGCAGATCGAGGTTGCCATTTCCACCTGTGGGTTTCCTTCCACCAGGGTTTCCATTGTAGGTGTAGGGAATCATCTATCTCCGCAATCTGCCTACCTGGATCTAGCCATGTGTGTCAGAAGGTGGTTAGTTGCTCATCCCTGTGTACTCTGTCTGTTATTGTCGCCAGGGAGTCCTTTAGTTGCAACCAGGTTTTTGGATGTTATGTTTTATTTTGTCTACTATATGCTGTATTGCCTGGAGGTAGCCAAAGGCGTGTTCTTTCCTTTCGTGGGAACACCGGGTACGCCAGGTTGTCATGAGCACCTCCAACCTGGTGTACTTAGAGAGGTCGAGGTGGAATGGTGACCATGTTGCCGGCAGCTTCTTCGACAATCCTAACAAGAGCAGAGCTGGATCCCATTGGAGCTCGTTAGTGGTGAGGCAATGCCAGGCTGCGCTCCACCATTGTCAAATCTGTTGGACCGTTGGGCAATAGAGCAAACAATGCTTTAGGTCTGCTATCTGCTGCTGAGAGGAGGAGCCACAGTAGGAGCAGATGGGTTAAAGTATCCCTTTCTGTTCCAATTGTGACGTTGACACTACCCAATCCGGCGCGGGCAGGCAACGATAAATAATTTGCCACTGTAGGGCCCGTTGCTGTTGGCATCGGTCGCCCATATGGGGGCCAACCGAACCCTTGCAGGTCTTCTACTTCCATGTGAGAGTCCCGCTGCCATCTGTTTTTAATGGTGTTTATAGTGTCTGTTGTGGAATGAATTTTTCTGTAGCAGTCCTTAACAGTGTATTTCCAAAAGGGAAGGGTGTGCCTCCTTCCCATCGCTACTCCTCTGGATAAAAAGGGAGTTGGCAGATTCGGGTTGGTTGTCGTTGGGTCGCTGTTGATAAATTTCATCCGCGTCCTTGGATGCGTTACCGGCCTTTAAAATCGCGGGGCCACCAGTACCTCCGAGCCTCTTTGGGTCTCGTTCCACTACTGTTCGCTATACACAATTTCATATAGTTACCGTATAGCTGTCAGAGCGCGAAAAACCGTATGAAACCCGGCGTCGCTCCACTTACTATCTGCTATACAAGTCTACAATTCCCGAGTTCACTACAAAACACCCTAATGACACTACTCCACTACTGTCCGCTATACACAATTTCGTATAGTTACCGTTTAGATGTCAGAGCGCGAAAAAGCGAATGAAACCCGACGTCGCTCCACTTACTATCTGCTATACAAGTCTCCAATTCCCGAGTTCACTACAAAACACCCTAATAGCACTACCAATACAACAATATGTCGGCCCCAACTCCAGGTGTGCACCATACCGTTGCAAGCATCAGTCACAATGAGCAGACACATAAGTGTTCGATCACACAAAAGCAATATACAAGGCACACCACACAAATGCAGAATACAAAGCACACTACACATGAAAAAAGACGAGAGTAAAACCGAGCGCAGGTAACTGCATTAAAACATATAAACGTGAAGCACGAACGCATGTCAGGCGAAAGACCCGACACTGTGTTTCCGCCGGTCGCCTGTCCGGTGTCTTCAGGGGTCATGAAGTACCTAGCGCAAGATGGCGAGAGTACTAGCATTCACTACTTATATCCTCAATTCACAGTCGTCAAACAGTCAGGTCTATCGCGTAAACATTCCTGTCAACTCGAAAATCAAGGTCTCATGTCGCAAACGACAAACTTCCTAATATCACTGGAACTAAGTTACAACTACTTCTAAAAAACCCGTAGTCCAAGTAACGTGTTCGAGTCCACTAGCCAAAACACACAGCCAAAAGGATTAAAGGAGTCTAGTTAAAAATAGAAGAACAGAAAAACAGAAAAGAAAAGAAAAAGGAGGAAAGAAAAGGTCAAGTGTTCGAGTCCAGCAGTCGTGTAAAATGGCGGGGAAGTCAGGTGTGCGTAGATAAGAAAAGAGATAAAAAATAGAAGTCAGGTGTTCGAGTCGATTAAGGGTTGCGCAAACTGAAAGAGAGATAGAAAATAAAGAATATATATATATATATATATAGAAAAACAGAGAAAAATACAGAAATAAGTTGTAGTCTTGTAGATAGCTTGAATGCCCGTTAATAAAAAAAAATTGTCCAACAGGTGAGAAAGAGGAAGGAATTCGTAGAAAAAACTACCACTACCACTTTCAGTTGGTGAAGCACAACACCCAGTGTTTCCGACAATCGTTCATCCTCTTGGAGAAGTTTTTCAGACAATTATCAAAATACCGATCCGGAAATTCTCTTGCACGTAACTCCATCTTCAAAGTAAACAGAAAACAGGCATCCGCGCCTGGCATTGTAGAGAGCACCTTCGCTCTATGTAAACATGCTGTGATGACCGACATCTTTTGTTGCTTGTCAGAGTAGGAAACGAAGTCCTGAAAGCTTTGAAACAATATCCCTTGGTGAATAATAAGTCGTTCGTTCTTGTGAGTAGCAGCACATAACACTTTGCATGAGTGATGAAACACCTTGATAACACATCCTAAAAAATCCCAGGTGTCACTGTCGCTTGTCAATTCCAAGACCAGTTTCTCATCATAACATGATTTGAACTTCTTCAACCCGTTCTCAGCAGTGGCTTTATCATAGCTCGAACCTTGCCTAAACTTAGAAAAGACGGAAACATCGTCCACAAATCTCATACCCAACAACCTTCGCCGTTCACTCCCCAAATGGTTTAGAAAAACAGATTCATTGAACGCACAAAGTAAGCAGGCAAAGGTTGGGCTGGACGGTTTTCCCATAGGAATACCAACTTTTTGCTTTAGAACCACTCTCATAGCCGACAAATACGTATTATCTAGGTCAAAGATTACCATTGTCAAAAGTATTAAGAATTTCAGTCTAGCATACCCTACTGGGGCATTTTTGCGCTTGCCTAATATGACATCTTTTCCTCTTTTTTTAACAAAAATGTCTGAAAAATCTTTTTCCTCAGTCATACGAATAAGCCACTCAACTACTTTAATAATGGATAGGTGCGGAAGTGCAGTAAACATCTCCTTCACGTCAAAACTAGAGGCTACAACGTCTTCATTTATCTGAATGTTACTATTGAAATCATCTAATCTATTTATCATCTCACTTTGATATCTAAGATTAAAATGAGTGTCTCTGGAAAGATTCCACAACAATTTGTTAACGACTTTTGACATAACTCTGCTCACGCGTACTAGAGGATCGGAAAAGGAGGGGCAAATATGGCAGATCAGAATCAAGGAGGGGCAGATCAGAATCAAGACCCAATTTCTGATATTCCTCCTTGATTTCGTGAACCACCAGTGTTTCAGTCTTATCCACTATATCAAATCCTTTGTTTCTCGTAAACAGAGTTTTCATTCCCTTCTTGAAGACAACAAGACAACATACGAAGGAGTCTCCTATATTATGATCAATGGGGCAGATTACCAATCCATTCAGCTTCTTTTTAACGTCCAAGACATCGCTTAGCCCCTCTCTATACCCGACAGTATCAAGCTTATGACTCTTATTGAGACATCCACGTAATGCCTTATCTGATACAGAAAAAATACTCGTGTCGTCCGGAATATTACTAAGGCTATCAAATATAATGCTTCTCAATTGTTTCAGATTCCGACAAAACCCAGGGTAGGAAATATTTTTATTATTCTTCAAAATTTTTGCAATCCAATCAACCTCACTGAATCTGAATGACACAAGTTCGCTACATCTCAGTAACTCGACCCCTATACAAGTGCAAGTCAATTCAGTCTTCTGAGCAAAACTACGAAAATTATTTAAAATATCACCGACTGATTTATTCTTAGTCCAAACGACTCTCAGCTTCCGACAAATAATCTGCTGCAACGATGGCCTAATAGACGACACCCTAACAATTAACACACACAGGTTTCTGACCTTCTTTTTTGACAGTGCCGCATCGAATGAGATTCTAACAGTAACTCTAATCCTAAGTCTAACCGAAAATTTATTCTTAACAACTCGAGTTATCTTCGCTCTTAACGTCGACCGACTTTCCTTTTTCGAGAAGCACTTAACACAATTGTACAACTGTATGAGCCTATCCAGCGACTCATGATAGAGCTTCTTGCACTTCGAAGGATTATTCAGGATACTAATCAGTTCCCCTTTCTGTTTTTCAAACTTGGAACAATATCTTGAAATCTTTTCGAAAACTAGATTCACTCCAGCTACCAGCTTGCCTCTACAGTATCGAAAAATCTCAGTACCACTCTCTGACCTAATGGAAGACGACGGGAGAGAAGGAAAAAACGACCAGGTAAACGGGAGTGGAGAAGAAGGGAAAGGGAGAGGTATGACGATAAAGCAAGAGACGTGTGCAATGTAAAATCTCCTATCATCTTTGTACCTACGTCGGGAACCACCTCTACTAGTCTTCATGAGATTCTTGATACTTATTTTTGTAAGCATATTGAGACAGTGGCTGTAAAATGTGTGGGAGGAAATGTGTTAATTGACAAGTGGAAGGTACTATAAAGATGCTATGGATCGTCGGGAGAAACGGATTGAACAATCGAATAAAGTATGATTCAGTTTTAAGAAGTTGGTCATTGTCGATGAAGGCAATCGGTACAGCTACATATCCTGCTGCATGGTAGTGTCGAAGCCACCTATATAATTTGTGGTTCCTGATGCATTGGTTCAGTGGGGCATTAACTCTATCCACGTATTCCTTCCATCTATATCTAATCAGTCTGCTCGTGCACCCCACATATATATATTTACACAATGGAGAAACCAATACATAAACTAACGGACCTGGACAGGAAACCAAGTCATAGTTGATAGAAAATAAATAGCGGAGAAACGAAATAATCTTATCACACCATGGAATCTGCCAAGAGATTATTAGCAATACAACTGTCAATCGAAACAGATTATCGATCTTACCATCCTTCTGCAGTTTACCAATCTCACGTGCCTCCCTGCACGCAAGAGCAAGATTTGAAAGCTCACCAGCACTCGGTGGCCAACCTTAGCATCCTTCCGTTGTAGCATCATCCTCCACTTCGCATTCGTCCTCCCCAGTAAGATCCTTCGACCCTTCCAAAATTTTTGCTACCTTTCCATCGCCTTCGCCGATGGTTCGTTTACTTTCCCGTTTGCCAAATGCACGTTCGGTGTAGATAGCTGCAATTTCTTCCGCAGAAGCCTTGATTGTAACGTAAGTGAGTTTTTCTTTATCACACAATCCTTCAATCTCTCACTTCTTCATCTTCGACAGTTCTCCGCATACTCGCCTTCGAAACCCTTCCCGATCCTCGTTCTTCAGTTTCACGAATTTAACACAGTGCACATTCGCATTGCCATTCGCCTCATTGGATTTGCACGGGCTAGCCGCCTTGCTTAGTATAATCCTCAAGTTAGATGGTGATCCGCTCTTCCTGGCGATCAATTTCCTCTTAGTACTTGTAGGAGTTGGAGTTGTCACAGCGCCAATTCATCCAATCCTTTCCTTAAGTGCTTGAACCTCCCTTTCTGCCATATCTTTGTCATCCCTCAATCTTCGGTAAGCTTCAGCCAATTTCACATAGTCCCCAGGTGTAGGCACGCTTGTTCCTTTTTCTTTCTCGTTCTCCTGACACGTGTTCTTCTCTTGCGCCACTTCACCCGACTTCTTTGCCCCTCTCTTTAGTTCTTCAACCTGTTCATTCAGATAGATCACATCCTGGATCAAGTGCTGGTTGTCAGATCTTAACGATTGTAACTCTTGCTCGCCGTCACCAGTCTTGCATGCCTTTCTTTGGAGATCAGCCATCGTGTGTTTCAGTTTTAAAATTTCGTCGTCTCTCTTCCAGCACTCTTCAACCACTTGATCCTTCCGTCCTTCTGCTTCCGCTCTTCTTCGAACTTCTTCGGTAGTAGTCGGAAGTAGCCGCTCTCCTTCTCCTATCTTCTTTCCCAAAACTTCTTCGCAGACAAGTTTTATCTGGCTTCCCACCATTTGACCTATACTCGCCTTAAAATCCTCTTTCTCCTTCGCCTCCTTCAGCCTTTTCTCCTCTGCCTCCCTTTCTCTCGCTGCCTCCTCCTCTTTCTTAGCCGCTTCCTCTTTCTCTTTTCTAACTCTTTCACGATCTTCCATATCCCTAGACATCCACGTCCACATCTTCTCAACCTTATCGTTTTTGTCCCTCTGATCAGGGTTCCAAGGCCTTCGATACCCGGTGTTGTATCCACCACCATATCTACCATTATTATATCCTCCGTTATAGCCACTATTGTAATCGCCAGCAACTTGGTCGTTCCTCACATCATTTGATGGTGCTTGTTAGGGAACAATAGCTCCTGGCGCCGGCAGAATCGGAGCAGAATTTGGCGAGGATGCCTGGTTCGACCGGTTCGACTGATGCGCGTCCGACATTCCCTGATAAAGTGTCCTGTCCTCCGACAGTAGTGACACACTCTAGGATCCATATGAAAGATATAAAGTGAAGATGGTAATCACAAAGCAGGGGAAGAGAAATGCGTGTACTAAAGCTAACATAAACTAACCGAATATAGCTAAGACAATAGCAAAGGAAATACAATCGATAGAAAGTAGAAAGTAGAAGATAGGTAAGAGATTGTGGAAAAATGCAATCACACCATACCGGAGAGGCTTCTTTCCATCTACAGCTGCCGTTTTTTTTGTTTTATGTTTTTTTTCCCACCACTATCTTTCACAGTGTACGCCCAAGTGGGAATATATTAGAGGGAGTGTCTACCTTTACCAGCACTCCCTCTACGCCCCGTTGCCGATGTTTGTCAAAAAAAAAAAACAAAAAAAAAACTATATTGTATGATCCGGGGGCCGGGCTGCCGTTGGGTCAATGTTGATAAATTTCATTCGCAGCCTTTGATGCGTTACCAGCCTCTAAAATTGCGGGGCCACCAGTACCACCAAGCCTCTTTGGGTCTCGCTCCACTACAGTAGTTGTCCGCTATACACAATTTCGTATAGTTACCGTATGGCTGTCAGAGCGCGAAAAAGTGTATGAAACCCGGCGTCGCTCCACTTACTATCTGCTATACAAGTCTCCAGTTCTCGAGTTCACTACAAAACACCCTAACAGCACTACAAGATAGCAATTTGTCGGGCCCAACTCCAGGTGCACCATACGAATTCACGGTAGAACGCCAAACTCCGTCGACCACCCTCCGAGTAACGACTTTTGCAGGCTCTGAACTATACAAGATCGTATGGTGAATCTGGAGGGCGCAATCCGACAACTATATGATGATTTCCGAAGGTACATTTCGGATAGGAAGTGGAGCGGTGTCCCATTATCAGAAATTGTACACCAGATAGTAGTGGAGCGAGACCCTTTTTCCCTTAAACCACCGGTCCCCACGCCACTTACAAACTGTCGAAGGACCGGTAGGCCGCGATTGCATTTTTTTCATCGCGCGACCGGTTTTTTGCGGCCGACCGGGTCCCAGCCATATTTGTCATTTCAGATGTGGGACCCGGTAGGCCGCCTGGTGAGGAAACCCGTCGTCCTGCCGCTCTGTCCGTGTTCCACCATCCGGACATCAAAGTGACCC
>BFEA01000275.1:341158-357869 GCA_003427395.1 Chara braunii
GCGATCGGGGGTGAGGTGATCGGGCTGTAGGGCACAGTACGGTTGCGGGATGAGAACGAAGTTTGTGGGTTGGTGTGTAACCTGAAAGTGGTCCCTTGGCATCCTTTCCCACTGCCTCTCTGATGATAACCAGTTCTGCCACTTCAGGGAGTGGGTATTGTCAAGGGTGCACAGTCTCTCATTGGTATCAATCCAAGTGGTTTTGAAGTTCTCCAGTACATATCGTTTTTTGGCCATTTCTGGTTCATTTCGTAGGTCAGACAGCATCTGTCTCCAGGCCTGTTGGGTATTGGCAGTGATTGTGTCAATGATTGTTGCCCGTGCTTGCATAAATCCGAAATCATGTTGCTTTCTTTCGTAGGCACAACGCATCCTTCAGGCAACCATCAGCACCGTCAGTCTGGAGTAGGAGACCAGGTTTGTCATGAATGGTGTCCATTCTGTTCCCCCCTCTAGGGGTCCTCCCAGCAGAAGGGTACGGACATCCCAAGGCAGGTGTTTCCCCGTGAGATAGTGCCAGGCTGCGTCCCACCAGTTCCAAAGTTGGGTTACCATTGGGCAGTCTAGTAGACAATGTTCCAAGATAGCTCTTTTTCTCGGTGTGGAGCTGGCGCAGTACGTGCATAGCGGGGAAATTTTTCCTTTTGCCTCTGTGGCTGCTTCCATTTCGTTGTGCATGGACTGGCTGGGAGGAGAGCAGGTGGGATGGATGGCAGCAATCTACTGGGATGGCTGGAAAGAGTTGGACCCCCACAACCAAGGCCCTTGCAGGGGGAATTACAGTTGCAGGCTGAGGTTCAAGGACTGGACGACATTGATGCCTCCGTCCCCCTGCACCCACCAACAGATTTTTCCGACCCCTTCGTGCAACACACCCTGTCCTTGGTTGATCTTCAGTGGTTGGAAGGGATGAAGGGGCTGTGACAGGTTAACTTGCTGAGTTCAGTCTGCAAGTCTGGTTATGTGAGGTTCGAACAGAGGACGAAGAAGCAGCTCATCAGGCACTGGGATGATTTGGGGTGAACTGCTGCTAGAGCTAATTGTTCTTCAGGCGAGCTACGACAGCTCAGCCAGAGTGGCACCTCAGGCACGCCGCACAGTCACAGGACCAGGGTGTCCTCGCCCATTACCCTCACATCCAAGCGAATCCCACCTTCTCTTCCGCCCCACTCAACCATTCATTCGCTCCCCAAGGTGCTCAACCCCCCACCGGCCCCCGCCTCCTCCCGATCGTTCCATGATGCCTGGGTGGATTAATCAGGATGGGTGGCCGCCATCCAATCCGCTGAATCCAGCATTGATGCCCCCCTCACATTGGCACGCAGCGCCGGGCCACTATCAGGGATAGTATGAGTACAACTGACATCCTTCACAGCAGCCCAATCCCAACCACTTCCCCCAAGCCTCAAGGAATTTGTATGCTCCCCCACTGAAATATGGTCTCCGTCCTCTCCCTCCATATCACTCACAAGGCTTTGAGCACTCACAAGGCTTTGAGCAGGGTGCTCCTCAATTTAGTCCAGGAGGAGGAGGCGCCTCCCGTCCTCTGTCAAGCGCGCCATCCAGAGGGGAGCACTCCTCCCATAGGCAGGGTCCTTCAAGGCTCCGCGTGGATCACAGGCAGGTATATCTACATGGGGCGACACGCAATCGCAGTGGCTACCTCGATAACGCACAAGACTTCTACGACCAGAGAGGTCACTCGAGGTAGGGGCGAGGTCCTCAGGCCCTCAGGGGAGTCAATCCCTGGATACGCCTTCGTCATCAGTTTTGAAAGTGCAGATGGGGAGCGCGTTGGTAAAAGATGTGTAAGTACTAGAAATGTTGGAAGGAACATTGCAGGCGGAAGGTTCCCAATCTTCGACGGGCAGGTCATCCGGCACAAGGACGGGTAGGAAGTCCTTAGCACACAGATAGGACAAGGGCACTAGGGCCGGAACCATTAGGAGTGATCAAAGGGGCAGTCTGATTAGAAAGGTAATCCCAGTAATATGTTCGATTACCAACACATGAGCTATCTTCCTCGGCCGGTCCCAATCAGATGGCCTTCCCTTCATCCCCTTCTGACGCTCAACCCACGCCCTGCGCTGCTTTCCGTTTGGAGAGTTTAAAATAGCGAAAGAGGCCCCAGAAAGACAGCAAGATGGGGTGTGCCAAGGATTTTTGGGAAATTGAGTGTGGGGACACGGACATAACCGAAATCCCCTGTGCCGTTCCGACTAAGTAAGAAGAGGGAGGGTCCGTCACTGCGCGGGTTTTGAGGAAGAGGAAGGCGTGCGCGGGACGCACGGTGCCGGGAAATTCAATCCAAAAAGTATCGTTGAACTTCCCATCAAGCCGTCGCCTTTCGTTTCGTGTGGAAGGGGACGGGCACATACTTGGTATCCCGTTTCCGGGTCAAGTCCCGACGCCGCTCATTACACAACTCTGAATCTGACGTGGAAGGCCTCAACCAAGTGGCTCTTTCCTTATGCTCATCTTCATCTCGCACTCGGTAGTGAAAACCCTTCGATCGGTAACGCTCGAAACGGCAACAAGCGCTGCACAGAGTGTTAGGCCAATGGGGCGCTACTGCCGACCACGAGATGACGATTAACTCATTAAACGGCAATAACAACGAGTAAGGCAAAAAGTGTGTGTCCACAATAACGAAACCAGCACCGACAAATACAGAGCATCGGGTTTCAGGAGGGAAGTAGTATCTTCCGCCGATCTTGGCGACGACTTCTCGTACGTCCCACTCGCATACACGTGTCCTCTTCTCGTTGTACGGGAAGGGGCGTGGCGGGGATACGGGAGGCCGGCACCCAGTTGGCTTGGGACAATCGGTCCACATGGCAACAACGAAATCCTATCTCGTATGCATTCCACGTGTCGATCACAACGATCCTAGGATCTAGTCGGAGACAAGTTCGTCGGGCAAATACATCATCCAGGCATTCTCATTCATGTCCCACAAACATTTATCAAGGACGGTGCGAAAATGGCAGCCACACAACCCTCAGTTCTCTGTGTGCTCTGCACCCCTGCCCCGTGACTAATTAGGCGTCAGTCAAAACAATCATCTCATTTTCCTCGTGTGCAATAGATCAACAAACATTCATAATCTTTCAGGTCACAGAGAGAGGGAGAAGGTACGGAGGAAAAAACGCGGAGCAGACAAGATAGATGAAAATTACACCAAGATTCGATGATGAAAAAGAGTTTTCGGCTTAACTGCCATCAAACTAAACTCACTCCAAGGAATAGATTCGAGACAAGGAGGCGCATCCGCCGTGAAGTTCCACTATGGCCCCGGGCCATTCATCCATTCAACTCTGATTACTATCCCTATGCATGCACTGACGATCCCGACCGTCACGTGCCACTTTCCACCACTGCGATTGTCACCCCGCCAACTCAGTCTCGGCACGGCCTGCCCAGATCCCACAGTCCGTCGTGGCGATCCGGCGCACCGCCGCCCAGGCTACAGTCATCTCGTCGGGACTTTTCGACTCGCACTTCACACATACCATCTAGCCACGGCTTCCTAAAAGCTGGCAGACGAGTTAAGAGAGAGATTTGCGGGCGCGCTTGCAGAATTTATAGTTGCGGGAAAGGAGGTAGATACGAGGGAGGATGAAGATTGAGTCAGGGAAGGGTAAGAGAGGACTTGGGGATAATCGCCCGGCGAAAGCCATGTTGATCCTTCTGAGTCCGATCGTAGCCAATCAGAGTCGTCGCGTAATAGGAGTTTCCTCTTACACGACGTTTCTTTTTGGCTAGACGGGGTAAGGAGAGGACCGACCGGGTTCTTGGGCGTAGGACTTGGAGTGGGAGGAAGAAGGGTGTGCAAGATAGAGCGAAACGGATCCAAGATTCAGATGATCAAGAAAGAGAAAAGGGGCGTAGGGCGAGGGAGAGAGAGAGGGAAAAACAGTTACAGAGGGAGAGTGAGCGCGGGCGCGAAGGGAGCGTCGAAGATGGCGAGGGGAGCAGAAAGGGGGAAACTCGCTTGCATGGCGATGATCACAAATGCAAAAAGAGGCACCAAAACAGTTATAGATTCCTAAGTCCTACGCTAATTTAAAAATTGAAATCACCATATCCGCGCGCAAAGTAGGCGCGGGAAAAGGCAGTCCCACATCCATTCGTATTCCCACCAAAATCCCAGAGTTTTCCGCGACGTAGTCGAGAACATTCATGCACAAAAAGAACAAGTCGGGTTCCGTTTATTTCAGAATTTCTAACTGTCGGGCCAAATTCCTAGCGCGCTTACTAACGCGCGCGCAATTGCCATGCATTTCCCAAATTATGAAAACAAAATTTCAAGAATCAATGAGACTGAAGACACGGGTCTCAGCAAGGCACCTTTAATCAAAACAGAGAGGGGCCTTGTTAGGCCGAACGACATTCGAAAAGAAAAGAAAACAGAGAGAGAAGGGGTCCGGAAGATAGCGCAAGCTTAGAAGCTGATTCGTCACACCCTCGACAGATACAGATAGATCCCCGACCCCAAAGGAGATCATCGCTCATACAAAGTTGTTGTACGTTGTACGAGGACTCTTTCCAGATCATAATAGTTCCTAGATCACTCATGATCAATATCATAGTCTCAGGCGAAAAAAAAGTTTTCAAATTATATTTCCCGATTCTAGATGCAAGGACTGATCCGCTAATAGCAGATGCCCTGGCAGCTAACGGGGTACGTTGGTTCCAACTGGATGGGGTGAGGGAGAGGAATAGGCAAGAGTTAGAAACCATCTCAGTAACAGCTGGCATCTTCGCACTACTGTTGTTGGAACTCAATCAGAATTTGTCGATAGGAGTCAATCTCCACTCCAACTTTTTGATTGACTCCCTAGCAGCCCAATGGTCCTCTAAATCCCAATCTACCCAGTCAGGCAGCTCTTCAAGACGCAGCTCGATGGCACATACTCCACCGGAAGAGCACAGAAGATGGGCATCAAAGGTAGATGTTAGTTCAGGCCGCGCCCAATCAGAAGTGGAAGCAGTCGCCCCCCATGGTTAAATTGGCTATGGCCTCATGGAATGTCAGGGGTTTGAGGGACTCCGCAAGGAGGAGGAAAGAGAGTCGGATTAAGTCTCTAGTCTTCCGGAACCCTGTCGATATCATGTGCATGCAGGAAACGAAATTGGACGAGGATAAACTGAGGGCAAGGTCTGGATGGCGGGATGGGCCGCATGTGTGGTCTCCATCTCAAGAAATGAAGGGTGGCGTGGTCATCTTGTTGCACCGCTCCTTACAGTCGCAAGTAGTAGACTTCAAGTTAGAGGCGGATCTGTGGGGCCGTTGGGCCTGGGTCAAGCTGAAGTCCGGGAATACAGATTGGGTCTTGATGATGGTCTATGCGCCAGCAGATCCCAGCTCTAGAGCCTCCTTCTTCAGGACGCTATGACCTATCATCCCAAAAGCAGACCGCTTAATCATTGCAGGGGATTGGAATGTTTCACTGGACCAGGCATTGACGGAAGGGTCACGTACGGCTGGCAGAAGGGATGCGGCAACTCTGATGGACCTCATGCAGAAGTTGGATCTGGCGGATCCCTTTCGCTGATTGAACCTTGTTGAATCTGGTTTCACGTGGTTTTCCAATATTATAAAGGAAAGGGGGGAGGTAACCCGCAGGCGGCTTGACTATTTCCTATCCTCCACTGCATCGTCACATGCCATAACAGCGATTAGACCCATGCTACATCCGATGTTTGATCACCGGCAAGTACTGGCAGAAATGGTTCTCTCTCCGTTTGTGGATAGAGGTAAGGGCTACTTCAAGCTGAATTCCTTGAACCTCAAAGACCCCGGTATAAAGCGCTGGGTGGAGGAACAAATGGAATCTTGGGGGTTAGCACGCCATTCCTTTCATTCCATAGCAGAGTGGTTAGTTGGGGGTCTGGCGATCATCTCAGGCATGATGAGTGTCTACTCAAAGATCCTGGCCAAGGGAAGGAATGCGGAAGAGAAAATGTGCAGAAAGGGTGTGGAGGAAGCGGAACGGAGGATGGAAGCCCACCCTCGACGTTTTGGGTTGCGGAAAGGGAGCGGAGGCTAGCAGAATGGGAGGGCCTGCATGCGACGAAGCAAGCTACTTGGGATTGTGGTTCAGAACCGCCTCACGAAAGAAACATTCAAGAAACTCTTACCTAGTAGCTCCTTCCAGCAGCCTCAGCAGGTGGTCGAGTTGAAATATCCTTTCCATTCCTTTCTACGGGGGCTAAGTCAGCAAGCGGCATGCTAGAACATGCACGCATCTATTTCGCTGACATCCTGACTTCGAGAAGGGGGAACGACACAGTAACCTCGGAATTGTCACAGGAATCAGACATGTGGGATGACACCGAGCTACTACTCACTAATGAAGAGAGACTGACATTGGACCGACCGGTAACAATGGAAGAACTGAGTCAGACGTTGAAGGAAATGGCAGCAGGTAAGTGCCCGGGGATTGATGGACCGACAACAGAATTTTATAGAGTCTGTAGGGAGGCCTTAGGCCCGACTCTGGTGGAGGTATTTAATGAGGTGCTGGTGGGCGGCCGGTTAGGGAAGTTGATGACACATGGAGTCATTTCGCTTATGTTCAAAAAGGGGGATAAGGCTAATTACCAAAACTACAGGCCTATCTCAGTCTTGAATGTTGATTATAAGATTCTGGCTAAGGCGTTGGCGTTACGGGTAGGGAGAATTATACCGAGATTAGTCAAAAGCGATCAAGGGGCTTTTGTCCAGAGAAGGTCGATCTTCTTCAACATTTTGACGGCGATTGAAACTTTGGAAGTTGTAAAGACAGATAACAACAATGTTGCCATCCTTCTACTTGATCTGGAGAAAGCATATGATCGGGTGGGCTGGTCATTTGTCTTAACGACACTAAGGAAGCTAGGCTTTGGACAGGGGTTCTGTAAGTGGATTGTAGCAATGCATACCTTTGCCACGTCCTCAATCGCAGTAAATGGACACCTTTCTCGCCCTTTTATTTTGACTCGGTCCCTCGAGTAGGGCTGCTCTCTGGCACCGCTACTTTTCGTTCTGCAGCTAGAAATTCCCCTCAACAAGATCCTCAAACACCCAGACATCAGAGGAATCAAGCTTTCCAAAGACAAAGATTGCAGGGTGAAGGCACTCGCCGATGACCTGTTCATTGTATCTGAAAATACAGTCTCTTCCTTAAGTGCTTTAAAGACAGTCCTCTCTGAGTACTCTTACCTCTCAGAAGTCATGGTGAACTGGTCCAAATCAACGTATATCCTCCTGAAAACGTACACTCTGCAATTTGAATGGGGAATGAAAAGGGTGATCTGTGCTTCAGGGGAACGGTGCCTAGGTGTCATGATCAACTTGCAGGTGATGGGCTATGTTCAAGGCCTCATCCTGCAACAGAGAGTCGCAGCTCGTCTTCAAGTTTGGGGTCCAGCTGGTCATCTCTCCCTCTTTGGTCGGGCCCTAGTGGTCAATGTGGCGCTTTGGGCCTTACTATGGTTTGTAGGAACGGTAAGAGAGATTTCGGTAGCAGTCTTGGCAGCGATACAAAGGTTAGTTGCCAGATTCTTGTGGAAGCCTAGGGCAGGGATGGACAGTGGGTTCATGATCGAGGTGGCATGGGAATTGATTACCTTCGACAGTGAAGTAGGAGGGCTCAGTCTGATTGACCCACAAAAGAAGAACAAAGCTCAGTTGAGGAGGTGGATTTCCCCCATAGCCATGACAGATGTAAGAGAGGACTGAATACTGTTGGCAGAGCGTATCTTGATGTGTGAGTGGAAACTCTTGAGGCCAGCGGATGTGTGGATCTGTTTTTTCATGCGCTCCTTTATGAACAGAAGACTGAAGTCGTAGTTGTGGGAAGTTATCCGCAAGGCGTGGAAGGACCATTCACCGGACCCGCGCACGGAGCCTCGGACAGTGGAAGAGGTCCTCCTTCAATCCCTCTTCGAGAATCCGTCTATTCTGGATGAGCAGGGTCAACCGTTTTCTGTTGGGACGGAGGTAGTAGCCTTTGGGAGGGCTTGGATCCGAAGAGGGATCAGACAGATTCGAGATTTATGGTCTACCTTGTTGGGCACTTGGCGCCCATTCTCAGAGGTAAGAGCTCTATTGCAAAACCTGCGGAGGGTGGATCGAAATTGGGAAAGGCCGTTAGCAGCGGTTCCGTCTCATTGGCGCCAGTTGCTGGGTCCGGAGGGTATAGACCTAGCGGGCATGGTACCTCCCGCCCACCCATATGAGCATAGAGGCAGTGTGGAAGGTACAAAGCGTCACTCAAATCGGCTTCAGGAAAGTCGATGAGCGACCCTCCACGAAGCTGATCCACATCAGAGAGGAGGAGGTAAAAGGCTGGACAAACCCCCCACAAATCCGGGCCGTGGAGAGCGCAGACGCAGGGAGGGATGAAACTCTGTATCGGTGGGTTGGTAGGGCTCCTCTCGGAGATCTGATGATAGATCCTGTTGCATGGCAATGGACGGGTAATCGTTCAAGGCCCATGGACTCGGTGTCCTTTTCTGTTGGGGAATCCTACAGGAGAGCAGACAAGAGATCTAGATCTCCCGCCTCGGTGGCAATTCCCAGGTGGAGTGCAATCCTTCTTGAGGATCTGCAGGGGCAAGAGGCAAATTTCATAAAACTGTGGAGCACATTGATGAATTTTTTTTTTCCTTCAAAAAACCGTGGAGCACGTTGATGGAAATTCGGGAGGAAGACATTCATTGGGTTGAGGAGGGACGCAGCGCGGCCGGGAGCGCTGCGCCCCGCCCGAGCAGTTAGGTCGAGCAGCACCGAGCGGCGGAGCGGCGCGTAGTCAGACCGAGTGGCGCTGGACGGCAACAAGCGGCGGAGCAGCGCGATGCCGGGGGGAGTGGATTCGGGGTGGTGTGAGGTGGCGGTTGAGAGGTTTTGGGTGAATGCTTGATGAGGGGAAGGATGGTGATGAGGGTGATGCATCGTGCGTAGAGGATAAGGTTGCTACGAAGAGGCTGCTTGTGAAGCGTTGTGAAGGGTATGGTCTGCCAGCATCATCATCAGAGCTACGAATTGTGAGGTGTCATGTGTCCAACAAAAGAATCAGGTGATGAAGGGCAACCAGGGGTATGGAAGGTCTGTTCCCCCCCGGACTACCAGTGAGGGGTCACCGGCAGGTTCGGTGTTTTTGTCTTGCTACGTGGCAAGTGAGGGGTAAAGTGAAGCCACGGTCCGTTAGTCCTTATTGTTTAGTCTTTTTCTGATGGTCGAGAGAGTGGCCACGTGATGGCTGAGTTGCCTTCGGGTCGATAAGGGAGGGGGTGAAGGTTTGGGGGAGACAGACACATCGTGATGAGAGGTCGGTATATATGCTTCAATCCATAGTTCTGTGGGATGCTTGTTGCTTTTCGTGGCTTGATCGACCTCCATTTTTTTCGTTTTGATCTCATTTTTTTAGGGAGGTAGCTTTAAGATAGTAACTCGATTTCGATTTTCAGATGATTGTAAATTCGAGTTTTGATTATAATCTTTGGGTTTCGAATCTAATTTTTGAATCTTTTGGATTTCTCATGACAAGTAGCTTTAGGTTTTCAATTCGAATTTGATTCAAGACAGCGGACTCATGAATTATTTCAATTTTTTCCGAATAATTCTCGATTTGATTTTGACTCATGAATGATCTCAAAATTTTTCGAATAATTCTCGATTTGTTCTTTTCATATTGAGCTTCGTCTCTAATCTCGAATAATGATTTCTAACCTTTTAGATTTCCCATGGTCTCGTGAATTTGCTGTTTTTTTTTTCTTGATGTTTCGACTCGCCTGAGAGTGAAATTCTTAATTTGTCGTGTTTCTGTATTTTAGTAAGCTCAAGTTTGTATTCTTCTACCTTATATTAGTATGTGCTCTTATATCTTGAATTTGATATCTGATTCGATATTAGAGCTTATCTATTTGGGGGATCTTCCAAAAGTAGGTCACAATTGAGTCACAGGCTGCGATACCGTAGGATTTGGGCTCATAGGTGCTGATTGAACTTGCTCCTTCAGGGTTGAGCCCCACCCTGCAAGGGTAATGCAAGGTGGGAGGTGTGATCCTTGAGAGGGTAGGGGAGGTTTGTGGGTTTGTTCTCTTTTAGGCCAGGCTGATCTGGGCTGGATCAGCTAAGGCGGTTGGGAGAGAGGACAAAGGGTTGATGCTGGCTTCAACAAGGTGAGAGGTTGTGAGGTGTTTCACTTGGAGGGGGTGGGACATGAGGGAAGGGTGATCTTCGGCTTTGCGGGGGCATACTTTAGGAGGTATTGTATGCTGTTGAGGGAGCAGGAGGGATTTAGGGCGCTGCTCTGAACTGGTTCTGGAAGGTGAGGGGCCACCTTCCAGTGGAGGCAGTGAAAGGGCAGGAGGTCGTTTTGTGTGGGGGGGGAGTAAGCCACTCGGTTCTTGTGAGCCTTTACCTTAAGTGGAGACGGGATTCGGGAATAGGCGCAGGAGTTTCCATGGGGAGAGAAGAACTTCCCTTCCGTTCTCTCGTCTTGTGGGATTAATATGTCTTATATGACTACTTGGGTAGAGGCTCTCGCCAGTCAAGGTGGTGGTTTCTGAAAACTTGGGCCCAGGGCAACCGTTTGGTGCGTTTCCACAGTTCTAAAGGCCTGGTGGTCTCACAGTGGCTGATGCAGCTTGGCAATGCCCGTAGGAAGTATCGTAGGAATAGGGTTTAGTGTTTTAGCTGGAAACTTGGAAAGCCTCTCAGACACCAGGACACTAGGTTTCTAGAGGCACAGTAGATTACCCAGAGTGAGGCACTGTAGATTACCCAGAGTGTCACCCATCTCACCAGGTCACTCGGTTGGTAGGGGCACAGTGGGCCAAATAGGAGAGTGACAACGGTGGTTTGGACCCAGACCCCTTGGGCCCGGTCCGCTGGGCCGCTGTAGTCCCAGCAATAGGTAGGTGTAGGTAGCATAGGACAAGCTAATAAAAGCTAGAGCATTCGATTCAGAGTTTTCTGTTGCCCACCACTTGATGAATGGAGCAAGATGTTGGAAAAGATCCAAAGGTAAATAGGTAAAAAAAAAAAAAAAAAAAAAAAAAGATCCAAAGGTAAATAGGTAAAAATAGGTGCGGTTCTACTTTTGATACGAAGGGTAGATAGACTCGGAGGAGCAAGTGCCAGGCAGATTGCCTGTAAGCTAAGCTGGCTGATGCTGTCAGATGTCTCAGGCTTGAAATTGTGAGGTCCCCGGCCTCGGTCCAAATTAAAAAAAAAAAAAAAAAAAAAAAATCGTGCTAAGAAGGCACGTAAGCAGTATTCGCAGCCAGAGGCTGCGCTTACCGTGACAGTTCTTTTGTCGTTTTGTGGCGTTTCTTTTATCGCGGACGTCAAATGAGGTTTGTCGGGGTCTTTTCGGGGTTTAGGCAAAAGTGCAAAGGGTGCGGTCGCGGCTAGGAGACGGACCGGTAGTGCGAGTGGTCGTGGTAGGCTCTGGGTATTCTATGTCTAGTGGTCGTTTCATTTGGTCATTCGGGTTTGTTGTGGACGGCGACCCGGTTTCCTTTTTGGGTGATGAGAAATGGTTTGGGGATGGGTGGAAAATGGGCAGCGGGGGGTCATCAATGTGTTGACGACTCAATCCTTTTCCAGTTCCCGGTTCGCTTTGTTGGGTTGGGTGCAAAATGGAGAGCGGGGGGTCATAAAAAAAAATCGATCGACGGGCGGGCATAAAAAAAATTATTTCTCTCGACATGCACAAAGCACAGAAGTAACAGCGGTGTACCTTTCCTTATTCTAGCAGAAGATCCACTCTCGTTTTGCACATTTCGGGAGTAGCGGATAGGCCCATGGTTGGGGTCTAGTTCAGCCACGCGGTTGTTCTCTTTTTCGGTTCTTTTGGCGAAGTTTCGGGTCATTTCTGGTGGAACCGCTTCACCATTTATTGTACTGAACCCAGCCGTATTTGCATCCAGGTACTTGCAGGCAATCTTACCGTGACAAGGACGCACTGTGGCCGGTCGTACTGCCGAATCTGAGGAGCCCGTTTTGGGATTTTTTTTTTTTTCTTTCTTTCTACCAGATCGAGCCGCATTTGCGGTCAGAAACACGAAGGAAATCGTACACGCTGACACCCTGGGTGGCCTTTTCAGCCCACGGTGGCCTTTATTTATTGCCTTCAGGGAACCCCCAATGAGGGGGGGGGGACAACGGCCAGGGGACAGCTGGTAGCAAAGGGACCGAGCATCATCTGAGTAGCCAGTCGTTGTGCCTCTCCCCGATTACCCCTCCCTCCCCCTATGAGCATCAGTCAGCAGAGATTGCTTTTTAATGCCAATTGGGGGCACCAACGGGCTATCTCTAACTGGGGCCCGCAAAGCATGCCCAGGAAGGTACATGAGGCCGATGGGGATTGAACCCAAGACCCCTCCTGAACGCCACTTGCGTGTCGTACCAGCTGAGCTACTATAGGCCTAGGCCGCTGGATTTGATCTGGGTCGCTCGGTCGTCATGCTTGAGACACTGTTGATGCCTGGTCGTTACGCTAATGACAATATCGATGTTGCATGAATTTGATCACCGCTGGATTGGTGGGTGGTATTGCCGAAGCTGTGGAGGCCATTTCGGGAAAAAAAAATCCCTCCCAAAAAAGAAATTAAAAAAAATTGCGAGATTCCAAAACCCATTCCCCCCCCCCCCCCCCCTCTCTGTACTAGCCATTTCTTCCGTTTTTTCCTTTGCCTTGTTACGGTTCTTGAGGGCGCGCTCACACCACCGATTTTTTTTTTTAATTTAATTAATTATTTATTTATTTTGATGATTGTTGTCTACTTATGAGGGTGTACCTTTTTCCCGCCGACACATGACGTAGTCCGTCGTACAAGTCCAGTTTTTTTTTTTTTTTTACGAGTCCAGTTAGGAGAGACGGAGAGAGGAGGCGGGGGAGGCGGAGGAGGGGGAGGAGGAGGAGGAGGAGGAGGAGAGAGAGTGTAGCGGACCCACCAGGCGTGGTGCTCCACTAGTGGTAGAGATGGAGATGGAGGAAGAAGGGGGGAGCGAGATGGCACAACGCAGCTCCCCACGCAAGACTCCAACGCACGTACTCCAAAATGTGCAAGTCAAGAATGATCTCGAAAACAGACAAAGGCTGGGGTATACCCCAACGGACTGACGGGACTGGACTGGACTGGCTGGTACCGACAGAGGTACCGGCCTGGACTGGACTGCACCAAATAAAACATAGGCATGTGAGAACAGGCCAAGGGGCTGGTCTCACAGGCCCACCGGAGGTCCGCTACACGATCCTCGGCCTGTGATGGATCGCCTAAATACAAGCACGCTTCCGCCAAAAAGCGGAACTCTACCAAAGAAAAGAAACCTGAGTAGTCTAGGATGCGGAGCAAGCTCCATGCTGAGTCCATGCGATGCAACCTAGGATATAAAATGTCACAAAACAACAATGTCACAGCTAACAGCCTAAGTAAAAGCAAAAACAACTAACTAGCATACATGTCCTAGGAAAACAAAAACAACTAACTAGTGTAGATGTCCTAGGAAAGCAGAAAGTAGTGACAACTAGATCCTAGAATGTTGGAGGCAGTAGCCTCAGTCTGGGAACAGCTGACTAGTGTATAAGTCCCAAGAACAGCAAAAGCAGAACAACAAAATCCTAGAAATGTCAGAGGCAATAGCCTCAGTCTGAGAGCAACAAAGCAACAACAAGTCAATCATATGTCACATAAGAAGTGTGTCGCAAACCAAAGGGTGGGATGGTCTCTGAGGGTGGTGAATGCAGCCTAGGGGTCGAAAACTCCTAAGGGCATCCACACATAGATAATAGGGAGACACATGTCATCAGGCTCAATGAGGGTAGGGAACAGAGAGCGAACAAAACCAATGACCCTAACAGATAGACCATCAGGGCGGGTAATGCTCGACTAAGGGGTGGCCGCTATGGAGGGTCGACCATGGGAATAAGGGAGCCTGGTATACTGGGCGCACCTAGATGAAGCATGCGGGGCTGCCTAACTAGGGCGTAAGGGTCGGCGAAGGGTAGAAAGATGATGGGTAAGAGAATTATGCAAATGACTCCGAAAGTGAGGGAAGTCGGAGCTAGATCCGTAAGATGGGAAGCCACGGCAACGCTACGGTCCCGATGCCTATGCGTATACCAAGGGAGAGCCCAACTCAGAGGAACCCGGCTAAAAGGAGACCAAGCAGGGTACTGTACAGGGTAGAGTGGTAAGAGAGTGGTGACGTCTGAAGTAGGCAGAGCTGATCGTGATGAAGTCCATGAAGCTGCCGATGACGTCCACGATGAGAAGTCCGAAATGCCGTCGAGGAAGAGCCGCAGCGTCGACGAGCTGAAGTAGCAAAACTGATGTGGATGGAGTACTGAGAAGTCAAAGATGTCGGAAGGTAAGTCTGAGTCAATCGTCGTATCGAGCAGGACGACGACGAGTGCACTGTGGACGCTCAGAAGCATTCGGCTGCTGCTGAAGATCTGCCTCAGATGGAGCAGGTTCGACTTCAGCGGTCTCCTCAGCCGGAGGAGAAGGAGGAGGGTTAGTGGGCTGAGGAGGAGCAGTGAACCCAGCACGACGAGCACGGTCATAGGCACGCACCAACATGTGGTGGACGGTCACGAGGAGTTCCTCGTTTCAGACATCATTGGTCGCCGAGTCACCGACGACAACCCTCTCCACGTCGAGTATCTCGTACGTTGGAAGGGTTACCCTGATGAGGAGGCTACCTGGGAGCCCCTCGAGCACTTGCAACACGCAGGGTGGAGGGCGCTCGTATGGTCGTCCAGCGAAACACTCATACGGTCTGCGGTAAGGACGCAGTAACGAGACGTGGTAGACATCGTGCACACGAGCCTGGCGTAGGTAGTCGGGCAACTTCACACGGAAGCTGACCTGGCTAGATGCCGTATCAGAACTGACAGCCTGGAGGATGCGGCATGGGCCAAAGAAGCGACGCCGAAACTTGCGAAGCGTGTCCGCTTCGAGCTGTAAGTGGCGGGCGTCGATAAGCACATTATCACCGACTTTGAATGGATGATCCATCCTCGATCGGTTCGCACGTGCTGCCATGCGAGTCTGGGAAGCGGCTATGTGCTCATGTGCGGTCTTCATGATCGACGTCATGTGTGCAACCCAATCGTCCAGGGCAGGACAACTCGTGTCGGGGTGCAGCTGGGACGGTCGAAGGAAGTCCGCGGGAACACAAGGGATAAGGGTGATAGCCGAGGCCGCAATAATAAGGCGACATCCCCGTGGCTGGCGAGACGGCGTGGTTGTAGGCTATCTCTGCGTGGGCAAGATGAAGATCCCACAGCTGGTCGTCACGAACAATCTTTCGAAGAATATCTCCGAGAGTCCTGTTCGTGATCTCGGTCTGACCATCAGTCTGAGGATGGTAAGACGAGGAGAAACGAAACTGAGTGTCGTATACCTTGTGGAGCCGTCGCCAGAATCGACTGGTAAAGCGCGGGTCACGGTCAGATATGATGCTCAGAGGTAAGTCGTGGTCACGCACGACTCAGTCAAACACGATGTTGGCGACCTCACGTGCACTGATAGCATAGCGGCACGGAATAAAGCGTGCCCGCTTCGTGAAGCGGTCGACGACGACCATGATAGCATCATGACCGCGAGCGGTCGGAGGACGAAGAGGACCGATAAAGTCCATCGAGATGGACTGCCAACGACCCTCAGGGATAGGAAGAGGCTGGAGCAAACCATAAGGCAGGTGGTTCGCACTGTTCACCTCCTGACAGGTGGGACACTCTGCGACGTAGTCCTTCACAAAGTCCTTGCGCTTCGGCCAGACGTACAGGCGGCTCACACGAGCCAACGTCTTGTGGAAGCCCATATGACCGGCAGCTGCCTGGTCATGGAACTCTGCTACTGCTCGGACACGTAGCTGTCCAGTGGAGGGAACGCAAATACGGGGCTCTCTGGTGCCCTGTAAACCGTGCCAGTACACAATACCGTTGTCCCCGAGAGAGTAGTTCGGGACGGTCTTGCCGCTCCAAAGGGTCGCGTGGATGTCGCGATAGTCGGGGCAGTGGCGGTACTGAGTGCGAAACTCGTCGATCACCGAGTGGTGGACAGCGATGACCGAGATGGAAGAGAGCTGGATGTGCTCCTGGTCGTGGTCAGGGCGCCGGTATAAGGCATCTGCGACCCGATTAGTCTCACCCTTTATGTGCTCAGTGGTGAAACTAACCTCGGATACGTCGCGCCACCAGCGAGCCTGTCGAGGAGTGAGCTTTAACTTTGTCAGAAAAGCCTGGACAACAGAGTTGTCCGTGCGCACCGTGAATGGTGCCCCGTGAAGGTAGTGACGCCAGTGCCGAGCGGCATATTCTACTGCGAGAACCTCACGTTCATCAGCAGTGTAGTTTATCTCGGCGGGCAGGAGCTGACGGGAGTAGAAGGCTATCGGACAATCACCTGAGCGAGACTCGACAGTGTCGTCCTCAGCGATGGTAGGAGAATAGTCAATAGAGGGCTCGTCAGTAGCTGGACGAGTAGGCGTCAGTCGGGAAGCAGTGGTAGGGGTGGGTGGTGGGAAGCGAGGGATACGAGGATGAGAGGAATCAGGAGAGGAGGGGAAGACCTGAGAAAGCACTGCTCCTACAACAAAGTCTGACGCATCAGTGGTAAGGATAAAAGGGCGATCAAAATCGGGTAGGTGAAGAACCGGTGCGCATGTCACCGCCTTCTTGAGGGCGCGGAAGGCGTCCTCGTGGAG
>BFEA01000275.1:358789-370743 GCA_003427395.1 Chara braunii
GCTTTGCGAGCAAAGAGGACGGGTGCACCCCACGGGGAGTTGCTGGGTTTAATGAAACCCAGTCTCAGCAGCTCCTCAAGCTGACGCTTGAGTTCGGTGGCCTCGGGGATCGAGAGTCTGTAGGGTGCCTGGTGGTGAACACGATAGTCAGGCACAAGCTGAATGGAGTGCTCGACGTCACGCATCGGTGGGATGCCGGCGTACGAGAACGACGATGGGAAAACGTCATGGTACTCTCGGATGAGGTCACGAACTGCGGGCTCCAAGTCAGCCGTATATCGTGCGAGTTCCTCAGCGTCAGCGTCAGCGCGCGACGGCAGGGTGGACTCGACGGACGACGGAGGGACGGAAGTAGAGATGGGAGCCATGAAGATAGAGGGAGGATCTGGCTCCAGAGGGATGATCTCGGCGTCGGGACAGGGTGGATCATAGTGTAAGAGATTCGTCACGTCCACCGTCAAGAAGGTCAGCGTAGTGGCGGTCGAGGGCGGTAGTGTAAGGGCACTGCGAGGAGGTATGACCGTCCAAGCGGCAGCGCAAACACCCACGCCGGCCCAGAATAGCCCCGCGGTCCTCAGCAGAAAGGACACCACGAGGAGGGACAAAGCCCTGAGGGAGGTCCTCCTAAGGGACCTCGGGGGGCGACGCGCCAGCGTGACCGGGGCAGCCGTGTGCTCGAGAGAGGGCGGAGAGCGCGAGCTGAAGGCGCTCAGCTGCAGGGAGGGTAGAGTCCTCCAAGTGATAGTGGACGGCCTCGCAGAGATCGAGGTCGTCGCTGTGGTCACCCTCAGGTGACAGTAGGGCAACAGCGTTCTGCTCACCATACTCCAGCGCACTGAAGCGGTGCGAGAAGTGGCGGCCCTGCTGTGTGGAATTGCGGGGGCGACCGCGGAAAGGGGAACGACGCTAGGAAGTGCCGTGAGAGGAGGAGGAGGCGTAGCCCGTGCGCTGGGGCTGGGAGGAGGAGGCGGGGTGAAGACGGGCTCGCATTCGCTAGTGGTCCCTGGCGGCCTCGTAAGCCTGTGGGGCCGATGTGAACTCGTACCGCCAAAGCTCGGAGCGGTACTCGAGCAGAAGGCTGGCCAAGAAACGATCGATAAGGGCAGCCTCGGGGAAGAACGACACGTCGCAAACGAGGCGGGCATCCTGAAAGACCTGGATGTGGCGATCCAGGCCGGCAGCGCCACCAGAGCCGGACCAGCGTGTAGTGATGACACGCTCAAAGGCGTCAGTCACGTCGTATCGGTCTCCGAAGCGATCCTCGAGGAACGCCTGGAAATCCACGAAGGTCGGAGTCCGACCCTCACGAAGGGAGTAGGCATAATAATCCTCCCAGGCCTCGAAAGGACCGCCACGCAGGCGCGTGGAGAGGTGACCCACCCACGTCTCAGGTGTGGCGCCCATGAGCTGGAGTGTGCGGGTGGCAGACTGCAGCCACCGAGACACGCGTATGCCTGCACCGTCATACAAGGCAATGTCCGACAAGCGGATGAGTGGTGCGCCACCGTTTTGGCGGCGAGGGGATCGAGGAGCGGAGGCATGTGCCACGACTGAGTAAGTTGGCACAGGTCCTGGAGAAAGAGGCGCAGTTGACTGTGCACCCGGGCCGCATGGGGGAGCGGCGGTGGCAACAGCGGCAGGCTGCGAGGGTGCTACGGTAGAAGAGGTCGCAGCAACCGCGGGAGTAGGAAGAAGGTAGGAAGGAGTTGTATAGGGTGAAGGGCGCAGAAAGCGAGCCTGCATGGGAGGAAGGGTAGAGGAGGTAGGGGGTGCGCTCGAAGGCGCGGCCACCTGTGAGGGCAGGGGTGGCTGAAGGCGTAAGAGGGCGAGGTCGGCCCGGAGCTGGGCAATCTCGTCCGCGAGACCTCAAACGTAGGTCGATCGAGGGGTGGTAGGAGGAAGAGTGGAGGGGGTGGATGCACAAGCGGCGCGGGGCATCCCAGAGGGGGGGAGAGCCAGGTGGTGCTGCGGTCGTGCGAAGGGGAGGGAGAAGCGGGGCACCCGGAAGAGCTGAGACGATGGTAGCGGGTTGTTGTACCGTGGCCGTAGTGACCGGGATCTGGGCGGGTGCGCCCGTAGACCGAGGGGGGGCCTGGCTCGTGGCGGTCGTCGTGCTAGGGGCGTGGACAGTCACCAAGATGGTCGGGTCAGGGGCAACGGAGGAGGAAGCTCCGCCGTCGCCACCCTGTCGGAGGACGGGGGACCTGGACTGGGAGCCAGGAGATGACGGACACGCAACGTCCTGGAGTTGCTGCATGCCGGCGGCAAGGGTCGCCACCTGCGCCTGTAAGGGCGCGAGGGTCGCGAGTTGCGCCTGGATGGGCGCAAGGGTCACGAGTTGCGCCTGGATGGGCGCAAGGAGGGAGGTGAGGAGGGTGTGTAGATCCTCCTGGGGCTGATGGCCCTGGTCCGCCGGCACGGGTGTGGAGCCCGATGCCGTGGTCATTGCCGTGTCGGCGGCGTGTGACGCACCGTCGGGCATGGGGAGATGACGGACCGGACAAGAGGGGGCCAGAAGAGGTCCGTGTGAGCGGAGGGCGTAGGGGGAAGTCCGCGGTAGAAAGCGGCGAACGGCGCTAGCAAGGCTAGCACGGGCGCCGTCAAAGGGGGAGGGGTGGTTCGGGTCCAGGGTGCCCGAAGAGGACGGGGAAGTAGGGGGGGGTTTAGGAACCCTAAACCCTACAAAAACCCTAAGAAAACCCTAACCGAGGTTTAAGCGGCTAGGGTAGGGTACCGGTAACCTAATCAAGAAAGTAAAATAGCAAGCATAAGGGAGGGGAGACGGGAAAAAAATAAATAAACATCGAGATTTCGAGAGAAAATAAAAATAAATAAGAAAATAAATAAATAATAAAAATAATTAAAGAAATAAGTAAAGAGATGTGAAGGGAAACAATATTTATTTTTTTGAAATTTTCGGCAGCAGTTCCCTACCCCCCACGGGGTCAAGAATGTGCCAAGGGAAAAGGAGAGACCGAGGTGAGCACACTAGAGATGCCGCAAATAATAAAAAAAAAGAAATTTCAGAAAATAAATAAAGAAATAATAAATAAATAAGTAAATAAGTGTGTGAGGAGGTGGGGAGAAATGGGTTATCTGATTTTTTTTTTCAAAAATTTTGGCAGCATTTCGTTACCCCCATGGGGTCGAAGTGTGCCAAAAAGACTAAGTAAGAGAAAATCAGAAAATTTCGGCAGCACTTCGTTACCCCCAGGGGGTCAAAACGTGTGCCGAAAGCAAGAAAGGCTAACACCTGATCAGATTTAGGGTTGCCGCCAAGAAATTCGAATTTTCAGAATAAATAAAAATAAATAAGATAAATCAGAAAATAAGAAAAGAGGGTGGGGAAGAAGATGAGAAAACTAACAACTAATCAGATTTAGGGTTACCGTAGAGACAATCAAATTTTCAGAATAAATAGAAAAATAAATGAAATGAATCAGAAAATCAGAAAAAAGGGTGGGGAAGAAGAGATTTCGAATTTTTGGAAAAGAGAAAAGATAAATCAAAAGAGAGGTGGAAAGAAGAAAAACAGAAAAAATTTCAAAGTAGGGGGGAAGGAGAATGAAAAGTGAGGGAGAAAAAAAAAGAAATAGGTAGGGGGAGAGAAAAAGATGAAGTGGGAGTTGGGGAGATGAGAAGGGGTGAGTAAGAGGAGAGAGGAGAGGTAGGGAGAGTGGGTTAGTAGAGGAAGGGGGGAAGAAGGGAGTGATACCTGGCCCTTGGTGTCTCCAAGGGCACAAGGTACACCAAGACCAGGAGGGTCTTGGTCTTCGCTGCAGCAGCCAGTTAGAGGAGAGAGGGGGCTGAGATCTTGATCAGCCCTCTGCAGCACTTCTGCAAATGTGCAGATCTAGGGTCTGTTGTGTGAGCAGGCCCTCACCACTATAGAGCAGCCCCCTTGAGCAGGGGGGTCCTCAGTTCACAGTAGCTGCCACGTGGCACGGCAGCAGCATCCACGGCGGGGGGGGGGGGGGGGGGGGTAAATAGCCAGCACGGCACCTCTTCAACAGGAGTATGCCGCACTACAGCACCATGTACACTCTGTGGCGACTGTGTTAGCAGGGTGCTTACGCACGCGCATGGCCCAGCAGCCACCTGGGTTCAAACCCCAGCAGCAGCAATTGCATCCCGGATCTTGAAAATATAAATCCGAGAGCGGGGCGGGGCAACGGGCAGCGGGGGCGCGTGGCCATTTTGGGAAAAAAAAATCCCTCCCAAAAAAGAAATTAAAAAAAATTGTGAGATTCCAAGACCCATTCCCCCCCCCCTCCCCCCCCCCCCCCCCCCTCTATACTAGCCATTTCTTCCGTTTTTTCCTTTGCCTTGTTACGGTTTTTGAGGGCGCGCTCACACCACCGATTTTTTTTTTTATTTATTTAATTGTTTATTTATTTATTTATTTTGATGATTGTTGTCTACTTATGAGGGTGTACCTTTTTCCCGCCGGCACATGACGTAGTCCGTCGTACAAGTCCAGTTTTTTTTTTTTTTTTTACGAGTCCAGTTAGGAGAGACGGAGAGAGGAGGCGGGGGAGGCAGAGGAGGGGGAGGAGGACGAGGAGGAGGAGGAGGAGAGAGAGTGTAGCGGACCCACCAGGCGTGGTGCTCCGCTAGTGGTAGAGATGGAGATGGAGGAAGAAGGGGGGAGCGAGATGGCACAACGCANTCTCTCTCTCTCTCTCTCTCTCTCTCTCTCTCTCTCTCTCTCTCTCTCTCTCACACACACACACACACACACACACACGCACACACACACACACAGTTTTTTTTTTGTTTTTTTTGTCGTGCACGTGCACGTGCACCACTCTCTTGCGCATGGCGCACAGCGCCCCGCGCCGTACTGCGCACCGTACCAGTGCGCCGCAACTATGTTTCATAGTTAGTCAATACAAAAAACCGGTTGAGTCAGTGGATGAACACCTTATGCATGTTGGATAAGGCTTGGAGACGCCTTTGACGTCTAGGTAGTGTGAGGTGAAATTGAGAGAAGAATATAGCTTTAAAAAAAAGGGAAACGATCTGTGAGCTTCCTGCAGAACCAGGAGATGCAAATCTCAGTGCCACTGTCAGAACAAAGGATATTAGGCGCACAGCAGGGGTTGATTAACGAGATTTCCACTCTCTAGCTCATGCGCCCACTGGCCACAGGTAAGGCGCTCGCTGACCTCCTTCAAATTGCGGATAAGCCCTCAGACTACGTCTAGGCTTCTAGCTACAGCTACCACTGTCCCTATCTACGATACTGCCGAACCACAGCCAAGGCCCAAGGGAACGCGCTTGGAAGCGTCGGCGGGAACAGAAGGAAGAGCACGTTGAGCTTGATTGACTCTAGTTCGACACTGTGATATGACTTGAGAGGGGAAAAAAAAAAGAAAAAAGGTTCGACACTGTGATATGACTTGAGAGGCATAGAACAAGACTTAGTGGGAGCTTTACGGCGCAAGTGAATTACCCAGTCCCAAAAAAAAACAGAAAAAGAAAAGTAAATGGACCCCGGCGTCAAGCTTCTTGTTGATAATATCAGCCTTGGGCACTGGGCCCGTTTAAGAATTAAAAAAAAAAATAAAAAAAAAATGGAGGCGACCAGAGCAGTGAGAGCACACTGTATGTATGCACATCGGGATCGCGGGGTCCTCGGGACGACTCTAGTGACTAGTACCTTGTCAGGCCAATGCTGCTGAAAGAGTTACACACAGTTTTTTTTTGGGGCGGGCGATGTTAAAAGAAAGCGTATAGCTTTCTCAAACATCTAGGCTATGCTGGGCGTGAAAAAAAAAAAAAAAAAAAAAAAAAGGGGAACGAACATCTGATGAGGCGAAGTTGTAGTACTAGGCTTTACTCTCACAGTGAATATTATTACAACAGTGCACACACACACACACACAAAAAAAACATCTAGATGTGTATAAGAGACAGGGTATACCCCAGCGGACTAACGGGACTGGACTGGACTGGCTGGTACCGACAGATGTACCGGCCTGGACTAGATTGCACCGAATAAAACACAGGCTGTGAGAACAGGCCAAGGGGCTGGTCTCACAGGCCCACCGGAGGTCCGCTGCAGAGAGAGCGCTGCATGCAGCTTCGAGAATATTGTTTCTGCCATTCTCTCTCTATTGTCTCTTGTGAGTGTGATGATCTCCACGTCTGCTCGTTTCCTCACGAGCTCCACCTCGGCTATGTCCCTCCCATACCTTGGGATCGGGACCGAGCCCAAAACCGGGACTGGAGAATCTAGGACCTGACGAACGGCAGGCCAGAATCTTTTCCTGAATAATTCCATCTTTCCTATCTCGTCAATGACTACAAGATCAGGCTTAGGCTGTCCTGGCTTCCACTCCAGCTCCGGGAGGATCAACGGTCTTTTTTGGGAAATTTCGTGGACGTTCAATTAGGTTTGTCGGGGTCTTTTCGGGGTTTAGGGAAAAGTGCAAAGGGTGCGGTCGCGGCTAGGAGACGGACCGGTAGTGCAAGTGGTCGTGGTAGGCTTTGGGTACTGTACGTCTAATGGTCGTTTCATTCGGTCGTTCGGGTTTGTTGTGGACGGCGACCCGGTTTCCTTTTTGGGTGATGAGAAATGGTTTGGGGGGTCATGAAAGTCCTGACGACTCAATCCTTTTCCAGTTCCCGGTTTGCTTTGTTGGGTTGGGTGCAAAATGGAGAGTGGGGGGTCATCAAAAAAATTCAAAAAAAAATCGATCGACGGGGGGGCATCAAAAATTTTCTTCGTTTTTTCCTCTTTTAAAAAAAAAAAAAAAAAAGGTTTCGCCAAGGCAGCCCGGGCTCGAGAGAGAGCCTCGCTCCACTACACAACACTCTACATGCATTTACATGCCTTCTAGACCAGATCTATTTGGAGTATTCGACTCATCCTAATGCACCTGGTCGAAATGCCGTCTACATGCATGTAGTATATTGTGTACTGGACCGCTTAGCGCACACAGCGCAGCAGGCTTACGCTGGAGGGGGGTAGAGCTGCTCACGGAGGATCGGGTACCGTGGAAGATGGGTGACGACTATCACCGTCGTCCATAGCCAAAGTCGACGAAGGTGGCAGGGTTCGGGTATCATGGAAAATTGGATGTCGACTATCACTGTCGGCCACAGTCAGCGTCGATGAAGGTTGAAGGAAAAAGTAGGAGCAGCATCCCGACGAGGCTCCGAGCTAGGATGAAGATCCGCGATTAAGGTTAGAACCAAGTGCAGCGGAACGAATTCTTCATCGAAGACGGAAGCAGGTACCGGCAACGCCAGACAAAAACGCGCGAGGAGGAAACCAGCCATAGCTTGCTTCTCCTTGGGGCCCCGCGCTGGGAAACTGGCGCGGTGGGGGAAGCGAGCCAGGCACACATAATCCGTCAAGAACTTCATCATATGGCGAGTGGAACAGGGCATCAACTCTCATAAACGAGTAGCGCAATCAGCTAGTGAGTGGACCGAAAAGCTTCAGCTACCACGACTTCTCACCATCCCCCCCCCGCCTCCTTTTTCCCCTGCGTCACGATTTCTGCCATCCGTGTTTTTCCCCCACACTAAATCGCCATCTCACCTTCCTCGGAGTCCATCTTCTCTCCACCCCCTTTCCTTCCCTTCCCTAATGCAGTTTCCCACCCACCTCCCCTTTGGAATCACCGCCTCACCGTCTTGCCCCGCCCTTCTTTCCATCCCCTCCCCCTTCCTCCCTCGACGCAGCTTCCCACCTCCGCCCATTTCCTCTCCTCTCTACCCCCCCAGAATCGCCATCTGTATACTCCGGACTCCCCCCATCTCCTCCCTTTTCCCCCACCACGGTTTTCTACCCCTCCCCCCCCTCCTCTTCTTTTCTCCTCCAATCTGCCATCCCCCGGCTTCCGCCCCTCCCGCCCCTCCTCTTCTCTTCTCCTCCAACTTGAATCTGCCACCCCCCGACTTAGTTTTTTAATCGAAGTCTTCCGCCCTTCTCCACCTCCTACCCCCACTCCACGCCCCCCTCACGGTTTTGCTACCCCCCTCTTCGTCCATCTCCTCCCTCCACCATCACGGCTTTTCTACCCCCCTCTTCATATATCTCCTTTTTGGATTGACCCCCCTTTTTTTTCTTCCCCCCCTCCCCCATCACAGTTTTGCTTCCCCCCTCTTCGTCCATCTCCTCCCTCCCCCATCACGACTTTTCTACCCCCCTCTTCGGCTATCTCCTTTTTCGGATTGTATCGGCTCAGCACAGTGAACCTGGTGGGAACAGGGCATCAATTCACTGGTGGGAACAGGGCATCAATTCTCATAGACGAGTAGCGCAATCAGCTAGTGAGTGGACCGAAAAGCTTCAGCTACCACGGCTTCTCACCTCCCCCCCCCCTCCTTTTTTCCCTGCGACGATTTCTGCCATCCGCGTCTCTCCTCCCCATTGAATCGCCACCTTCTTACTCGGAGTCCGCGTTTCTCTCCACCCCCTCCCCTTCCCTTCCCTAACGCAGTTCCCCACCCTCCTCCCCTCTGGAATCACCGCCTCACCGTCTTACCCTGCCCTTCTTTCCATCCCCTCCCCCTTCCTCCCTTGACGCAGCTTCCCACCCTCCGTCCATTTCCTCTCCCCTCTACCCCACCAGAATCGCCATCTGCATACTCCGGCCTCCCCCCATCTCCCCCCTTTTCGCCCACCACAGTTTTCTACCCCTCCCCCCCCTCCTCTTCTTGTCTCCTCCAATCTGCCATCCATCCGACCTTTTTTTCACGGTTTTGCTACCCCCCTCTTCGACCATCTCTTCCCTCCCTCATCATCTCCTTTTCGGATTGCAGCGGCTCAGCACAGTGAACCTGGCGGGTCCGGGACATTCCAAGAGGAAAACAGCGTGGAGGTGATCAGGCCATTAAAGAAGGAAGCGGCGAGGAGGATGGGAAGTGATGTTCCGCGGAAAACCATTAACACAGGAAACGGTGTGAAGAGGAAGAGACTCTGGGGAAGGGGAAGGAGGGAATCGTGACAGGGACAGGGACAACTGGTCGCTTACCTTTATCCTCCTACACCTCTTCCCCTTCCCCCTATTGTCACTCTTCCCCTCCCCTCCAACCTGTCACCCCTCTGGCTCTCCAGCTCTTTTTGGTTACATCGGCTTAGCATAGAGAACCAGTAGGGAGGTGTGTAGAGGCTCCCGGCGGGATCCAGTCGCTCAAGAAGGAAGCAGGGAGGAAGACAAGGGGAAGGACGATCTGCGGGAAACCGATGACAAGGGAAGACTGTGAAGGAAGGCGGTGAAAGTCAAAAAGGATCCTGTAGAAGGGGAAGAAAGGAACCGCAACAGTGGCGCTCAGGAGCACGGAACCTTGGGCAGGAGTAGAGCGGGGAAGAGAGAGAGAGTAGGCAGAAAGACCGAGGGAGGGAAACAGGAAGGGAGCAACAAGTCAAGTAAACAACGAGGATATCAGTCCGACTGCACACCCATATCAGTAAAGCCTGGGTTTCGGTTTTAGGTGTAGGCTTCGGCAAATAAATAGCGAGGAAGGAACAAAGGTAAAAGGGAGAGAAGGAGAGAGAGAAGGAGGGAGAGAAGGGAGAGGAAGAGAGTCAGAGAGAGTGAGAAAGACAGAAGGAAGGTTAGAGGAGGTTCCTGATCTATGTAACAGCGTACCCAATCCCATCCCGAGCTACTCTGATCCTGATCTGGGATAGTCTCCCTCCCCTTGATCCCGATCCCGATCTCCCTACAGACCCTACCCCCGTCTCACCGACCCCGGTGCCCACCCGATCTGGGGCACTTCTACCATCTTCCCCCTCCCTTCCCCAATCCGGGGCATACTCCCCGCCCCCCCCTCCCGATTCCGATCCCCCCCCCCAAGTGTCACCCGGTATTTTTACCATCTCCCTCCCCTTGATCCCGATCTCGGACAAGCCAGCCCGGTCTCGATCTGGGACATCCATCTCCCCTGCCCGGGTGCATCAGTGTGGGAGAGCAGCTTCATCATGGGTTACGGCAAGGGGATGACCAAGCAACAATGAGTACACAAAAAGTTGGATTCAATGTTGCTATACCGGGGGATTGCAAGACAACTAACTCAGTACCATCTTAGAGGAGCTAGGCAGGAGGGAGTGAAAGAACAGAACCAACAGAACCAACCAATGCTGGCTGAGCAAACACAGGACCAACAGAACCAACCAATGCTGGCTGATCAAACACAAGCTTCCCAATCCCATGAAGAACAACTGCAGGGAGCATCTACCTCCACTACACAAGGAAAAACCGGCGGATCATCGTCCGCACAGGACTCGCACCAGTCCTGGGCAGAAAAAGTGAGGGGGTCGATGGCCAAAGAATCAATCCTCATCCAGCGAGGGAAGGAGGTAGTCGGAGGGGGAGCGAAGGAGGAGTGGCAAATCCCACTGAGGAACTTGACAACAGCGGGAGCGTTCTTTTTATCCCGCCTGCTGACCCCCTCCGAAAACAGGATAATTCATCAAGGCGGGAAGACGACCATAATCCGAGCCCTCCCAGGAGAAGCAGTTAAAACATGAGATGCCGTGTACATGAAACATGCTAGTAACTGGGCATTTCACGACGACGCGGCCTTTAAGTCTACAAATGATAAGGTAGGTTGGGTTAGGGAGCGGCTAGCTGCATTTAAAGGCTCATCTGAAAGTGCACGCAACCACTTTCTAATCCAACCCGCCTCTTCCACTGTTATCACGGTCATCAGCATGTCTGTCTCCGACAAGAGAACAATGGATAGCTGGCGATCTTTGTGCTGTGAGAGATCGGAGGTACACATCCATCCCTGGGGCCCCCCAAAAACACAACGACCGGAAGAACGGAGGGAGCAAATGATGAGAGAATCCTTTTGGGTCGAATTCCGCCATATACCAATTGAAATACAGGCTGCCTTCGTTCAAAACTTTGCACAAAAGCACAATGTGGTTGACTTTATTGATCCTCTGCCCCCTAACGTCGCCCGAAGAGATGACTACCTCATGCTTGCCATCAACCTGGCAGACGGGTACGTATTTTCAATTGATGATGTCATCCCCTTTCAGGTGGGAGGAAGGATTTACCGCATCCACACCGCCCACAAGCATTGGCCCTGGTGTTTCAAATGCCAGGCATACGACCATTTGTACACAGAGACAGCCTGCGCCCGTCACCCGTCGCGCGCATCCCGACCCACAGGACGACTGAAAAAGGATCCTTTTGATGAAGCACGGTGGCGCACTGTCGACCCAGGGTATGAAGGGTGGGTATACATCGATGCATCGGGAAAAAAAAAGGAGAAGTGATAGGATAGTCATGGGAAGGACAGCGTGAGCCACGACAAGGCTCCCGACCTCCTACGACGTGGCCCCCCCCTAAATCCCTGGAATCCCACTTGGGGCAGACCCCCACAAAAGCGAGATCTCGCGAAGAATGGGTGGAGGTAGGAAAGGAGAGGAGAGTGCAGGAGCACAGCGAGACGAAGGAAATTGAGGGGGGTGGAGGCCACAAAGGGAACCGCTTCAGCCTTCTGGCCACCGAATCGGGCAGACCCAACTTAGAAAAACAAATGGTAGGCCCCAAACCCGGACAAAAAGAAGACAACCAAGAAGCAGAAGAAGGTCCAAGGGCAACCCAAAATCACAATGGGAAGTTGGCACAAACGGAAGGGGGGGGGGAAGGGGGAACAGGTGAGATAGAGGTGGCTAATATCGTGGAAGCGGTGGCTAATAGCAGGAAAGAGGTGGCTAAAAACGGCCCACGACTCTCGCAAACAGAAGAATATCAGCTGCAACAAACGAAGGGGCCGCATAACCAAGGACTGCGACTGAAGCAGCAGGCAAGGGCCCGACCGCCGCTATTAAAAGAACAGAGGGCATCCACCTTGGAGCAGCAACTACCATAGCCAACACAAGACCAGCAACAGAAGGAGTGTGGAAGCACGCCTGCAATATCCCCTGATTTTTGCTCAGATGCATTTGGGGCACAACCGATGGAGGTGGACGCCCCCCCCCC
>BFEA01000275.1:398342-426501 GCA_003427395.1 Chara braunii
CCCGTTCAGGTCGCCGCCCCTCTCTCTCTCTCTCACACACACACACACACACAAAGAAACAAAACGGGAATGCATGTTCCCGCGAAAGCGGGTAGATGCATTCCCGTTTTGTTTTTCGAAACGATATTTTTCCTATTTCTTTGTTTTTTTTTGTCTTTTTTTTCCCGTTTTCTTTGCTGTGTGTACCTTTTGCACGTTCGGATCTTTTTTCTTATTTCTTTGTTTTTTTTTCGGTTTTTTTTCCCGTCTTTTCCGTTGTTCACGTTCTGCACGTTCGGCCGAGGCTCGGACTCGATAGCTGGGCGAGGTACTGGTGGTTTAAGGAAGCTGCAAGAACGAGAAGGCGAGTTACCTTAGTGTGATCACGATTACGAGGTTAGTGATGCAGTGGGTGGCGAAAGCTTATGACCCTCTTCATATCCCGCTGCCGCTTTCGCCCAGTGTGCCTTCACTCAGTTCCTTTCGGTTTTTCCAAAAAAATGGAATGGTAGCAGCTACGCTCCTTTGTGGTCAAAAGTACTACTTGCGTCCATCGGGCAGAAGGAGAGAACGTGAAAAATAGTGTTGGAAAATACAAGTGAAGATGGTCAACGAGTGAGTTGTGGGAGAAGATTCACGAGAAGCTGGTAAGAAAAATCGCGCGTGAATCAAATATAAACACAGGATGATTGTGTCATGCGGGCTTCGGTAGTTTATCTAATTGCTTCGCCAGTAGGGAAGGTGTCCAGGTATCTGCTTAGCCGAAGCAGGTTTTACTCTACACAGCCTGAAGGACAACTCTTTAAAAAAAAAAAAAAAAAAAAAAAAAAAAAAACAAAACAAACAAACAAACTCCCTTGGATCCCGGAGTGGATGTGACCGAAAATGTACGGTATGGAGCTGACTCTCTGCTAGGCCTCTGGATTCACAGGTACAAAAAAAAACTGTTCGAGGAGTTCTATAAAGAGAAATTCTGGATTTATTGGCGTAATGCATGTGAGGACGGAGTATTGAATCCGAGGAAGGAGATGCGTGTACATCTTGATGTCACGCTGGTATAAGCAAACTTATGTAACTGACAGGGAGCTTTGGGCAAGACGGGGGGGAGCACGTGGCGCGTTCGAAGCAAGCAGGAAGTAAGAGGGGTAGGAGGATTCCGTAGGAAGCTTTATGATTGGATGAGTAAAGTGGGGGTGCAGTGTCATGTGGCTATTCCAGTTTTGTTAGTGAGGAGAGCTTGTGTAGAATTGTGAGGACCCCGGCCTCGGTTCTTCAGGTTGGAATATATGAACGATATATATAAAAATTACAAAAAAAAAAAAAAAAAAAAAAAAGAGGTTGTGAGTTAGAAGCAGTTGAGCAGTACCTTGATTAACTCGCAGTCGCCCTCCTCGAACACGAAGACCAAGAAGATGGTGACGAGGGAGTGTGAGACTGTGGGAGGGGAAAGGTGGTGGTGGTGATGGGAGTGTGATGCATGCGGACTCGAACCTCCATCGAAGATTCTTGAATTGAAGACGGGGGAAGGAAGATGCCTCCGACAGTGAGAGTGGTGGGTTTGCTTCGGAGCCTAGTGAAGGTGAGTCACAATGGCAAGGAAATGACAGTGACGAGCACAGGGGAGTTGCATCGAGTGATCATTGGCGAGTGGTTTGTAGGATCTTCGGGGAGTCAAGTGTCAAAGTCAGTTGCAGAACAAGGGCACTTCATAAGTGCAAACGCGTATTTGAGATAGCCGGACCAGTCGTGCTACCGGTGGTAAAAGAAGCCTCTCCTATCAAGCCTCTAGCTGAAGAAGGAGATGTTGAGTATGTTCAAAGAGCACAGTTTCAAGGAAGCTGATAGGTGTGTTGTACGCACTACCCCAACGCCACAGAGTTGTTTGGACAAAAAAGTAGAGTAGGAGGAGGGCGAGGGAGTTCATCCTGAACGCATATAGGAATGGATATGGAATAAATAAATGGAGCCGAGTTGTCGTTAAGGTTCATTTTGATCAAGGATTGAAAAAGGCAGAAGTGGTTCGCTTTGTGAGATGGCTGGTCGCCCTTACAAGTGAATATTAGGAATGTTAGTGCACATGCGCCGGCAGGCCCTTCCCGAGTGCAGATGGGCACGTCAGCGTGTCTGACCGTTGCAACGAATTCGAAGAATGTTCCCAAGGATTGGACAGATGGACATTGCATGTCGCAGGAGTTGCGGTCGGCATTTTGTGATCTGGTTGCTAGTCTGACAGAGATCGACTTTACCAAAGCTGACGTGCGGACTTTGTACCGATGAGTCAAAGGTAGACCAGGTGCTGGTTACGACTTGGTATACGTGACTTCGTACTGACCACCCTAGATGAGAACCCGGGGCATGCTGTGGTGATGTGGCTGAGTGTATGTATTGCACCAAATACGTCTCTCTGGACTGAAAATTACACCAAAAAATATGGCTATAACGACCGGACGTTCTTTTCGGGTGAAGACGGGAGTCTGTTCATGCGTTGTACCAAAGTGGTGCAATCATCAGAACCACTGACGGACAACCAAGCACATCGGGCAAACCTACTTACGGCCCGGACCCTCGCACACAACGACCATGGACTGAATGCCTTGGGTGGTACAGTCGGTATCCGTAACCCTTACCATGCGCCAACCGGCAGGGGGTGTTCAAACGGTCGTGCAGGGGGTGTGCAAACCGCGCGGTTAACGCCGCCAGTGTCCATACCTGACCCAGCAGAGTCTTAAGCCCACAACCTCAAGACGACAACGCGCATTTCCAACCCGTGCTCTCTTTCTTGCACGAAGAGTGTGAACGATATATTGCTTCTTCAGAATAGTCTGTCATCATCCCAAGCTCGGTTTCCACCCCGTGCTCTCTCTCTTCCGGCATGCTGATTGCAAATTATCTATGCTTCTTTGTAATAGTCAGTCAGTCATCTTCATTTTCATATTTCTTCACCACAACGTTTCTCAACATATCCATACATCCTTCGCCGTTTGCGGTGACCGCCTACTGCACTTTCCCTACAATTCAGCAAGCTGTCAGAATTGAAAACTCAGTCAATCAAATGTCGTGCAGTGACACCCAGTGACCCCACCCCACCCCTCCCGCTCTCCTTGCTCACTACATACCACAAGCTTTCACCTCCACGCTAAATACTTGTTCCTCATTTATCCAAGTCAACCCCATCATACCACAAGCTTTCACCTCCACCCTAAATACTCATTCCTCATTTATCCAACGCAACACCATCTTCTTCACCCACCCCACCCCTCAACCCTGCCCATCTTCTTCACCCACCCCACCCCTCAACCCTGCCCATCTTCTTCACCCACCCCACCCCTCAACCCCTCCAGGGGAAATACCCCACGTAATAAGCCACCCTTCCAAATGCGTGCAATACATGACCCCCCACCAGAACAGAAATGAGACATCACCACCAGTCTTTTTCTTTTTTTCCCTGAGACGTCCCCAATCCAAAAAAAATCAGCCAAAGCAAGTGGCAATCATCCCTGGCTAGTCACACTGCCTCGAATAACACCTCACAAATAGCAAAGGGTGGGCATCCATTGCATCATAATACCCAAAAGCAATCCAGGTCTAACCAAGCCAAGACCAGCACCATCACGAAGCCGACCAGGTGCTGCCTGGTGACAACACGTACAAACAGTGAAAAAAAAATGTCCCCAGCCCTCTCCACCGGCACCAAAAGTTCCCTTTCATTAATGCGCTGCGCCATCCCAGGCACCCAGCAGGGTGGCCGGGGCAGCTGCGCCCACCGCATGATAACACAAGTACTTGCCCTGTTTATTAACAGGACTACATGCATGCACACGTAATCACCATGGGCGAAGACAGACGCTTGTGCCCATCGAACGAGAATCGTGTTAAGCTCTTGTCGCCAAATTGTACACAATCACCTGATACGATCGAGCCCCTCCCAACAATGCGTATGCATTGATCACACAGAGACCATGTTGTGCAGAAAAGTCGAAGCTACCCGTGCCATGCAGACAAGTTGAAGCTAAGTTTAAGCTACCCAACGTTCTCCAGGGAAGCCGAAGCTAACCCCATGTTGTGCGCGCAAGCTGAAGATGACCCAATGCTCCCCAGGGAAGTCAAAGCTACCCCCATGTTGTGCGCGCAAGTTGCAGCTACCCAATGTTGTACAGGCAAGTTGAAGCTAGCCCAATGTTGTGCAGGCAAATTGAATCTACCCATGTAGCACAGGCAAGTTGAAGCTACCCACCGTCGCACAGGCAAGTTGAAGCTACCCACTGTCGCACAGGCGGGCAACTTGAAGCTACCCACTGTTGCACAGGCGGGCAACTTGAAGCTACCCATGTCGTGCACAAAGTCGAAGCTATACACAATGTTGTGCACTCACTTGAATCCATATACACAATGTTGTGCACTCGACTTAAAACCATACACACAATGCCGTGCACGAAGTCGAAGCTATACACAATGTTGTGCACGCGAGTTGAAACCATATACACAATGTTGTGCACGCGAGTTGAAACCACATACACAATGTTGTGGATGCATGTTGAAGCTACACATGTGCAGTCAGCTTGAAGTTACTCATGTCGTGCGGCCAAGTTTAAGCTACCCATTCTGATCAAGTTGGGAGCTTTACCTGTGTTGTGCAGGCAAGTTTACGCCACCAGTACTTTTCCAGGCCATTTTTCTCCGATGCAGCATGGTCGTAGCCACCAGTTTCTCCACAATTGGCTAACAGGGGACCGCCACATTCAGCTTCTGACTAACAGGCTCTCCGAGTTTTGGGGGTCGACCTTCTCAACGTCAAAATGGCCGACTCCGCCAGTCAAAAGAAGGCCCGCACCTGTTCCCTTTTTTTTAATGCGCAAAACGTGCTTCCAGGCTCGGCAACAGTCAAAAAAGTACTGGTGGCGTAAGCCAATGCAGCTGATTTGGTTTGTACTCGTACTTCTACTCACCTCAAGTGCTGGAAGACTACCATCCTTTCTAACTCCTCACAGTTCTCCATAAGCCCACCGTTGCAGTTTGCAGCGAAAGCACAAACAACCATGACACGATTTGCATGCAGGGACATGCGAAAAGTGAGCAAATGTGCCCGAGCCTTGTGGGATTGTTAAGCCACCACTACCTTTCTCAGGCAACTGCGAGACTCTACATCGTAACACAACAGGTTTGGCTCTTCGGAGGCTCCGGGCTACAGGACGGCACAAGCCAAATACAAAAAAAAACGAGATTAAAAAAGGCTATGTTGGTGCTTCAGCAAAGCTCGCTGCACGGGGGTAATCCCCCTCGGCAAAAGAGACTTGAAGATAGTGATGGTTTACGCAGCACCGAACACCAATAACACCGAAGTCGACAAGTCCACGTGCATGCAACTTTCCATCCAGTTCACCCACCCCTGACAAGCATGACACCTTCACCCTCCCATTTGGGCCCATAACACTCCAATTCAAGCACGGGTGAGTCCTTCAGGAACCACACAAGACTTCAACAAAAGCTCTTGGACCTTGGTTATGTATATGATATGTGTTGCATACTTGCAGTTACACACTCAGTACACGGCCCCAGAGCCTCGCTGAAGAAGAGACTCCTCACCTGGAAAAATTGTGGAGGCTCGGCCTGCACCACCACAATGGCTGGAGGCCCCAGCCAAAATAGAAAAGAAGTACGCCGCTGGCAGTTCCGAAAAGCTTGGCGTGCACAAAGGCGCCGCAGGTCCGGGTGTACTGGTAGTTTTAAGGTACCGCCCAAAACGCGTATAGCGAGGGCCAGTCGCCAGTCCCACAGCATTCCTTTCCTTGAAGGAGAAAGCAACTGAGTAATTGTAAATCCTCAAGAGTGAAGGTAACAAAACCCAGCGCACTAAATACTTCATGCCAATACACGGACTGCCGACGTTGCATCGAAGCACCCATAACCGACATGCATGTGTGCATGCTGCACACATCTGCCCACTGCCCACACCATTACCTGCACTCCCACCCCACACACACAACAATCGAAGCAGATGTTCTCCATAGCAGTTGGGGTATGCATCTCACGCCACAATGCAAGTGCCAAATTTGTCACCGCCCACTCTCCCCGCCGGCTTTCACTCGAGTTCATCTTCCACTCTCCTGAACCCCCCTGCGTACATGCCACCACAGGCCCACATGCACACCCACAACTCCAGAAGTGCTTATGACAACGAGAACCTCAAAAGGACCAACACCCCCGGAGGCACATGCACCACTGCGAGCCTGCTTCCTCGCGCCTTCATTCATGTCAGTGCACCTACAACTTCGCAAACTGGAAACACATGGAACACGTTTTTTTTTCCATTTTCATTTCGACTAGATGTACTTGATTATTTCTGGGGTAGTGGGGACTAGAGAACAAATTCCCGTAACTCGTTCACTTCACAAAAAAGCGGCACCGCAAATCAAAAGAAAGGGGTGGGAGTGCCTTGGTTCACTCCACAATCTCAACTTCTCGCAAGAATAAACCAGAACACATACAAAGCTTGGACACTGACCGCTGCCACAAGCGAGCCCTCTCTCTCTCTCTGTGTGTGTGTGTGTGTGTGTGTGTGTGTGTGTGTGTGTGTGTGTGTGTGTGTAAGCACGTGTGTGTGTCTGTGCACAGGATCCACATGTGAGCCCTCTAGCTAGCTATCTGTACAGGGGTACAAGGTCGTCATGACATAAACAAAGGAAACAAGTGAGCTGCATACAAATCACCATCTAGGTGGGTCAAATATCAAAATTGCTCCACTGAATAGTCAGTCGATTAATCCTCTTTCCTTCGACAGTGGTTAAAGCCATCCTTGACTTTTGCAACTGCCTATTCCTCTTGCACCCAAGCCGCCATGGACGGAATGCCCCGTCAGCCCTCAGAGAACCCTCCTCCAGTGACTTCCTCCTCCTCCCAAACAGTTCCCATTGCTCTCAGTACATCAAATTGCTAAACCCTCCAGACTACAGCAGTCACCTGAAACAAGCACATGCCGTTCCCCACATCAGCTTGCTTTGGCCTGAAGCGGCATCTGTTCGACTCTTCTGTGCACAAATTGAAAGGATGATGAAAAAGAGGAACAGATTCTACCTGGACGTAGGTACAAATCAGTACGCACCCCGCCCCCACCCCCCCACCCCCTCCCCCTCTCCTTGCACCTGTTCTCTCCTCAAATCTCTGTTCCAAGCAGTGCACAGAAAAAGAGAGAATTTTACGGACAGCCCACCTTTGTGAGAAAAAGCACCCCCATTCATTTCACGTCGCGCAAATCTCTCTTCCAAGCAGTGCGCAGAAAAAGAGAGAGAATTACCAACAGCCCACCTATGTGAGAAAAAGCACCCCCATTCGTTTCACGGCGTGCTCACGCACACTGCACGCTCCGCTGACGAAAGCCATACTCCCTTGCCTGCATCTCTCCATTCGTCCACCTCTGCAGCTCCATCTTCCTCCCTTTTACACAGTCTTCGCATTTATGCTTGTATCCATGTAGCACTTCCATTCTTCGCCAATATATGCTTCCCTTGTCCATGTCCAGTTTCTTGCCCACCCTCCTCATCGAACACAGAAATCGCCATGTTGTCTGCAGCGTATGGAACACACCACTCGCTCGCAATATCAACCCATGCGGACGTTAACGCAGGCTATGGGACACACCACTCGCTTGCAACATCAACGCGGTGGGTCGGTCGCACTAGGCACTGCACAGCCCACAAATTTACCCTTGCGCCCTCAGGATACAGCACGCTTCTTTCACTGCTGCGGAGCATCCTAGACCACAGTCCTTAGAGGCACAAGATGTCAGAAGCTTGCAAAAGGCCCATGCAGGAACCACCACAATTACCTTCTACCCCGTAAGCCACCCTTGCTTACCAAGGCAGTAAATAACGCTCTCCGCCAGGTCTCTGCGCCCGGCATGGTGGGGCAACAAAGGCCTCCTGGTGATTGATCTACCCCGCATCGCCTTCTTCGCAAATAACCATCAATCGCCCTGAAAGACGAGGAGAGGAGAGAATGTGTAACAGAGGGACTGGTCTCTTATTTCGTTCTGGTCCTTCGCCCTCGTCATCTCCATTGCATCCTTCTTTTCCACTTTCAACAAGCGGAAGAAGACCAACAGCAAATACAATGCCTGTCTGAAGTCCGTCATGCAACCTCTTTCTTGTTGCAGAATTGGTAGTAGCACCCTGCTCAACAGTCATAATCACGAAGTAATAAGATACTATATAAACAAAGCCCGCGACCAGAGCAAAAGTGATTATACCAGACCTCGATCGCCAGTCACCTGTGCATGCAAACGGCACAAAACCGACAACGGCAACCCCACCCCCCGGTGACACCCCTATAAAAGAGGCCAACTCCAGACTAAGCCATTAAAAATCCGCAGGAATTGAAAATTCCAAACGATCTCAACAGAATCGAAAGGTCAAGCGACCATCAAAAGCCAGGAACCCTAAACAACTCAAATTGATCATCATGCCCAAGGAAAAACTAAAGCTCCTGGCTATATACCATATTCCCTCTCTCTCTGCACTGCAAAGAAATGAGAAAACACAAAAGGAGAGACCAGAAAAAACAAAGAAGCAGATTGGACCTTCCACTCCGACACCCCATGTCCTTTGCGAGAGGGAAAACCGCACACGGACAAGGGGTCAGGAGAGGGCATTTGATATGCCACCAACACCATACAGAAAGGTGGGGAACTACGGACGAATGAATATTAACCGGGAGAACGACAAAGGGCACAAACAGGGGAAATAAACCAGTAACAATGCTCTTCCGAGGCCACGACTACATGCCCCCTGTCCCTAAATCCACTGTACAGAGGGCTCTACTTGACACCCTAACGGCGGAAAAGAAAAGCGCAGCGCACACGCACCTGGCTTCCAACCCACCATTCTCCCATCTGCTTCCCCCAATTCAGGGATGCAGTTGTGTCAGGCAAAACCTGCTTTCTCCGAGAGCTCACCTGCTTGGTAACCACCCACCACCCCCCCCCCCAACTCCTACTCAGCTAGTCCCATGCACTACTTCCCCCTCCGGCACCGCCATAGCCACCACCGCCACCGCCACCGCCATACCCACCACCTCCCGCATACATGTTGAATCCCCCACCACCACCACCACCCCTGCTGCCTGACGCCTCCCTTCGATAGTCTCTGCCACCAAATTTGGATCCCCCTGATCGCCGGCTCCTGCCACCGCCAGTACTAAAGCTAGCCCTAGCATAATTCTTAAGCCACCCCGGGACCTCCTGGTTGCTCTCCTCCATCAAGTCCGACAGCGGACGGGCCAGAGACGTATCCTTCTCCGAGAAGAATGCAGTGGCCAACCCCGTCTTTCCAGCACGGCCCGTCCTTCCAATCCTGTGCACATAATCATCGATATCACTTGGGAGATCAAAATTGACAACATGTGCAACATGAGGAATATCGAGCCCCCGAGCTGCCACATCGGTCGCCACAAGAATGGGTGTCTGGCCAGTTCTGAAAGACCGTAGCGCCGCTTCTCGCTCCTGCAAAATCACAAGAGCAGACCATGACCACAATATCCAAGCATGGTGCTCAGTTCAAACACATTCAGTCCACCACCTTCACAGTTCCAAAACCCAGATGACACAACTACACCTTCACAATTCCAAACACAACTATGTCATAAGCCGCCTCATCACGCACATAACTTGACAATAGGGGATACAAGCAGTGCACAAACAAAAACGTGGTGGTCGAAACACAAACCCAGACACCATTAAAACACCATTAAAGCCGATTACTTTAAGCCGCCACTACACTCGAGCTCCTTTCCCCAACCCCGATTGCTGCTGCATGCCAAGAGAAACAAATTGCCGCAGGTGCATGGCGTTGGCTGTCATTTTTTACCAGCAGTTAAAGCCCCACCTGACATGGCAAATTAACCACCACATCAGAACAGGAAAAAAAAAAAAAAAAAAAAAAAACACTTCGTAGCGCACTGGTTGTTTACCAAGCAGTGCTACATACTACCACACCTGCCCAAGGACCAGAAAGGGATGTCCACGGGGGTGAGTGTAAGTGGAACTGCATTCTTTTTTCTTTTTTTTTGGGGTGGGGACCGGGGGGGAGGGGGGAGGGAGGGCAAAGGGAAGGAGCTACCGTGGAAACCAGTACATGGAAAGTAAGGCATGAATCTGTGTGTGCGTATGAGACGGAGAGAGAGACTTATGATCCCGAAAAACACGGACTGTTCATTTCTTCCCTGCTTTCCAAAGAAATGATTGCTTTAACATGTACCATAAACCACATCACAGCTGAAAGCCACTGATGAACACCCAGCAACAACAAGACGCCCTTCAACAAGCTGGGGTACATAAACTCCAGGAAAAATTGCCCTAAACAACCCCCTGACACACCTATCATATTCAACAAGTCATCAAGCATTCAGCTTTGCACATTGAAGCACGGCTCAAGACCTAACAACTATGCAGATCAGGTAAGGATGAGCAGACAGTGCAACACAGACCTGCTGAGTCCGATCTCCATGAATGGTAGTTGCAGGGAAACCTTGCCGACATAGCCAGTCCTCAAGCGAGTCCGCACCTCGTTTGGTCTCCACAAAGACGAGAGTGAGGCCCTGCAGACAGACAGCAAACAGAAATCACCAGTTAACAGAAGAATCGCATCACCCTTGCAGTAGATACCATGCAGAGGCATTGGAAGAGTGAACAGCCTTGAAATATCAGCATACGAAAACCGAAAACCGACACGCCATACATGCATCTGATCACACCAGCAAGCAGTCAACAGTTCAATACATTGCACCTTCTCGTCCTCAAGACGCTGGGTATGTATCCAAATGGCGATGCGAATCCACCGCCACGAAATAAGAGTGGCAAAACAAAGTCTGACATTCCCCAGTCCCTCCTCGATGAGAAACACCACAATAAAAAAGCGCATAACATCAGACATTTCTATCCCCTCTGCAAGTACCGTTCAGGAGTTTCTAGCTTACATCGACTGAGTGAATAAGGTCCATGAGCATGCTTCGCTTGTCCTGCTGCGGAACGAACTCCACGTGCTGGACAATCAGGTCCGTACTGGATCCAACCCTCCCGACAGCAAGGAAGACATAATTCCCAAGGAAGTCGGCTGCAAGTCTCTGCACCAAATTCGCAGGAAAGACAGGCACAAAACCACAGAGCATTGGTATTCAGCACCAAATGAAAACATAGTTTTCAAAGATCCACTACAAGTCTATCGAAGGAAAGAAAGGCACAAAACGACAGAACAAACGTATTCAGCACCAAATGAAAACATAGTTTTCAAAGATCCACTACAAGTCTAGTTTTCAAAGATCCACTACAAGTCTCTACACATGATAGCCAGAAACAAAAGGGCATAATGCCAAAACGAGTGGTGGGACAGAAAGGCACAAAACTGCAGAATAGAAGTACTCAACACCAACAAAACCACAGAACAGACGAACTGAACATCATATAAAACATAGTTCTCAAGAAGGTCCACTGCAAGTCTCTCTAGACACGATTGCCAAAAAAAAACTCTAGACACGATTGTCAGAAAAAAACAAGTACTGTCAACTTCAGCACAGACACTTCATAGTTTGCTGTCACAAGCACCCTGTGAAACCTGTCCAAGGAGATGACGATCAGACAGCATAGACCACGTCTCCCGATACCCAAAAATAACTTAACACCGCTGATGGACGCAGTGCGGAGGTGACTCCTCGGCATTTTTCTTTTCTGCTTTGCATGGATTTTACTGGCCATGCCAAGCAGAAATGCAGACTTCTGCCACTGAACTGTTGCCCATTATCACACCAACCTGCGGAACCTTGTGATTGCACACCCCAAGCCTTTCCCCCCGTCAGCTCTTCAAGTCTACGCATTCAATGCCACACGACACAGTAGCAAAATTTCTGCTATTTCCACGATAAATCTAATCGGTACCCATCCGCTCCTCTTCCCTCCCACCCTCAACACACGTATCTTCATAACTTCCTTGAGCTCCACAGCCTTGAAACCCTTACCATGACTATGCTAGTACCATCGTCCCCCCCCCGAGAAATAGAGCGGATATGAATTCTCTCTCTTCCAACAGACAGGTGGCGGTACATCAGCAAGAGGGGAATCCCGACCCTAATAATGGAGGGCTTACTGGTGAGTCAGTGTTCGCACATTGAAATTAAATGTACTGAGTCAGTGTTCACACCACCACAACAGGTTGGATGCATGGCCAAATCATGCAGTGACACGCCGATCAACAGCGACAGCAGACGTTGTACAAATGCTAGAGCTTGTAATGTGGTAGGGAAAGGCATCAAATCTGATAAGCAATTCGACTAAAAAAGAAGGGACCTGCCCAAAATATGTGCACCTTTTCGGTTCGCTTTTGGTCGGTGCTAAACAGGACAACGCGCTGCTCCAGACCTGTCAGTACAGTTACTCAGGCTACGCTCTTACCTCATATAGAATGTGCGGTCGTTGTCGCTGTACCTATAGACTCGTCGTCACCCCAAATACAGGCCTAATGATTGTACGCTCTACCCAAAATATGTGCACCTTTTCGGTTCGTTTTTGGTTGGTGCTAAACAGGACAACGCGCTGCTCCATCAGACCTGTCGGTACAGTTACTCAGGCTACGCTCTTTCCTCGTATAGAATGTGCGGTCGTTGTCACTGTACCTATAGACTTGTGGTCACCCCAAATACAGGCCTAATGATTGTACGCTCTACCAAGGAGAAGATGGCAGGAACCTCATATAGAATGTCACTGTACCTAGACTTGTGGAAACCCCAAATACAGGCCTAATGATTGTACGCTCTACTAAGGAGAAGATGGCAGGAAGGTAAGGCAAGTGTGGTATTTCTTCCATCAGGGGGGCTAACATGGCGAACCCGCCACAGAAAAGGACAAGCAATGGCCAAGGCTGCCTTACCGAATAATCCCCAAACTATAACAAATGAAGCTGCAGCTTCTCAGCACCATATCTCCCCTTAATTCCGCTGTTTCTCGCAGGAAGGTGAGGCAAGTGCGGTATTTCTTCCATCAGGAGGCTAACATGGCAAACCCGCCAAAGAACAGGACAAGCAATGCCCGCGGCTGCCTTACCCAAAAAAACCAAACTATTGAACAAATGAAGCTGCAGCTTGCGTCCCAAACAGGAAAACTGGCACAGCCTGCGAATGCCCGAACCTAATCTCCACACATCTTGAACAACCAGTGTCGGCATCTCGGGATCAGGATGACACAGGTGCACAGAGATTCGTGGTCACATTGTCATCCAGCAGCACCCTCCCACCAAAAAAACCCAAACTATTGAACGAATGAAGCAGCAGCTTGCATCCCAAGCAGGAAAACTGGCCCGAACCTAATCTCCACACATCTTGAACAACCAGTGTCGGCATCTCTGGATCAGGATGACACAGGTGCACAGAGATTCATGGTCACATTGTCATCCAGCAGCACCCTCCCCACCCCCACCCTCAGAGATTGACCTGTAATCTATTTGCAAATGCCAAAGGACAATGCCCACCCACTATGCTAATACGATCTCCATCACAGGCGACAGCTAGTCCATGCAAAGAGACCCTGCCTTGGAAAATGCAGGCAGGATGTTACATCTTTGACGCCACACAGGTCCTACCGGACCCGACTTAGGGCCAGAGGGACACAGTAGGGCCTAAAGGCCCAGACTTGGGGGTACAGCAGGCCGAAAGGCCAGACTTTTGGACCAGACCGACGGGGGCCCAAACGACATTCTCGTTTTGGGCCTGGCGGCGTTTTTGAGGCTGCCGCCCGCCGATCGGATCTGAACCATCAATCTTGACGGTTCAGGTCACGGCCAGGCCTCGCAGCATTGAGGCCGGCCTCGGCCCCACCGGTACTTAACACCGGTTCAGCCTCATTATGAGGCATCGAGCCACTGGCATGCTGCATCAGCGCCAGTGCGTATCGGTTGAGGCAGAGCGCTAATATTAGCGCAGGAGCGAAGCAGCAGCAGCAGCGCGAGCTAGCACAGCAGCAGCAACGAGCGAGGAGCCAGACAGCATCCATCAGTAGCGCGGCGGCCATAGCCGCCTTCGACCTGCAGTCGGACACCGCCTAAGCCAGGTACCAGGAGGCGAGGGGTTCTTCTCCTCCCTCCACGGCCCCAGGTTCTCTCCTCCTCACCTCCTCCTCCTCTGCCATCTCTTCTTCTTCTTCTTCAGACTTCTTCTTCTTCTTCTTCAGACTCCATCTTCTTCTTCTTCAGACTGGAGACTTGATACAAGTTGGACAGAGATCAGTGTTGGACTTCGGTGGTAAGAGGCTGTGGTACTTACCGGATTCGAGACTCGGAGATTGTTGGGGTTGATACTCGGCAGCACCACAGATTGGACACCGGTTACATTAGGACTCTGTATCTCCGACATTGGTGACTTATTGTCCACGACATTTTGATCTTGTTCGATGACATTTTGGACTACCATATCGGTGACCTACTGGATTCTATCTCGTTGACATCTGGCGCTACCTACATCTCCCACCTCCGTCTCTCCTCCCACCTTCATCCGTGTATGCCTGTACGGGGCCTGAGCATCGTCTATGAATGACTAGACCCCACCATCTCACGATTGTTTGTGTGTGGAGTGATATCTGTGTGAGTCAGCCTACGTGAGTCAGTCCGTTTATCAGACTCCCGCTGCATATGCTCATCCTATATTGGTTGATCTTTGGTTCTGCTCGTACTTGTTGAAGTATGTAACACAGGATGAGAGATCCATTCGATATCCGGGAGAGAGGCACTTGAGGTTGCACTTCGTAATGCACCGAGAATGCCTTGCAAAGTCCGAAGCATGCACTTGGCAGTAACCCTACACATCCCTCACATTCTCCATATACTTTCCACTGAGCTGTCCATTCGATGCGATTTACATAACAGCCCTGACCATGCCGTACCCGTTGACTGAGACCCTGGGTAGCCAGCCCATAGAATCGTCAAGAAGAAACCAGAAAACGCATTCATAAACCCAAAATTTATGTTTTGCCTGCAGGACCTGCACAGCCCCTTTGACACGTGCGCACGCACTGGAGGGCCAACACGACAGACATCCCCATTCCATGAAGCTCTGCAGCTGACTTTCAACCGACACCATGATTTTAGATCATCAAATGAAAAACAAACAGAGCTTGACCTCAAAACCCATGCTCACACAGAAGCCTAACCTCAAAACCCATGCTCACACAAAATCGCATAGAAACCCATTCTCACACAGATGCCTAACCTCAAAACCCCATGCTCACACAAAATCGATAGAAACCCATGCACACACAGAAGCCTAACCTCAGAACCCATGCTCACACAAATCGCATACAGCACAAAGTTCTAAATCTGTTAAACGGAGGCTCGGTTTTCAGTGAGATCAGTCATGTCATTTATAAGAAAAGCCAGAAGGCCTTTTTAACCAAACTTGCCACCAAGCGATAGAGTGGACACCAGATTCATTAACAGCAAAAGAAAAACGGAAAGGTAAACAACAACAAAAAAAAAAACATAACTGAAGACAAAAACGCACTTTCATGCAAAATAAGCCAAAATTTGATTCAATCGAAAACTCCAGAAATTTCAGAAAAGCCAACATATATTTCCAATACTCCGAAGGCCACCAGATTTGGCACCACACAGCAACCTGACCTTAGACAAAAACAGGCAAGGAAAAAAGACAGAAAACAAAACCGAAAAAGGACCCTCAAACCCTAATTTCCGTTTTGAATCCATTATAACCAGGGGCTCACAATGACTGTCCAGGTCAACCACCTGTGCAATTTCCACTCATGCTGGCAGCTTTTCCTGTTCAGCCTGAGAACATTTCCCATCCCAGAGCTATTGCTTTGCAACAAGACAGTTACGATATGAATGCAGTCACGATAGGAACCTTGAACGAATCTCTCCAGCCTATGCCGAGAGACCCCTCCCAGTTCCAATTCCAGATCCATGGAACCTGGACCTCTTACAGTTACCAGTCCACATACATGGGACCTGGACCGCTCCCAGATACCAGTCCACATACATGGGACCTTTCAGCACGGCATGCCCGGAAAGTTATACCCAAAATGACCTTGCAGGGAGCCCACCTCAAGGGGCATCCACGGGTAGCGGATGAACATACAGACTTGCACGGAGGGCACCCGAGGGGGTAGGCACATACCCCCCCCTCCACATCCACAACATGTCCGACATACAGCGCAACAGGAGCACAAACATACACCACCATGTACCACGTAATTCCATAACAATCTGAACCCTGGCTGCTATCCACCAGAGCTTTCCTGGGGACTGGTTATCGCAAACAATGCGAACATGTCTTTTCCAGATACCATCAGAGGCATGCAACTGGGTGGCAATGCTACTGTCTTCACCCGAATAGAACGCCCGGGGTCATTATAGCCGTATCTGGTGCAATTTTCAGTCCAGATACAGCTATAATGACCGGGCGTTCTATTCGGGTGAAGATGGTAGCCAGTTCCCACAAGAAACGCATGCGATGTTGACATGTTTCACATCCGAGCGAGCGACAATGAGGCAACAAGAACAATATCCCTGTGATCAGAAATTTCAGCTAACTACGCGACGAGCATTGTAAAAAGTACCACCAACTGAACACGCCAGTGTTACTCAGACAAGGCATCATCAAGTCACCCTAAGGGGAAAAAAAAAAAAAAAAAAAGGATCATTTACCCAAGCCATGCATGCAAAGAAGTCGAGAACGAGAGAAGGGAGAGAGTCGTCGCTGAGGAGAAGGAAGAGGGGGCTGAGTTGTGCGGACAACTGGTGCTTGACATTAATTTTGAAGCACCACCCGTGCAAGGAAGTCGGCTCTAGATGACACGTACCTGAATCTCTTTTGGAAAGGTTGCACTGAAAAGCATGGTCTGCCTATATCCGACACCCGGCATGTCTTCCTGCTCCACAATCTTCCTGATCTGGGGCTCGAAACCCATGTCCAGCATTCGATCTGCCTCATCAAGAGCGAGGTACCTCACTTGGGACAACGAGACTCTTGCTCTTTCCAGAAGATCGCTTAGTCGCCCCGGCGTTGCCACAAGAATATCGCACCCACGCTCAATTTCACGGAGCTGCACGAAAAAGGATAGCAAAACAACACATACGAAGACCATCATCCATCATTCCATTGTCAGCAACCTCCACCTGTTCGTTAGACTAGATAAAGAGAGACACACACGTCAGAAGGAAAACACAATAGTTCAATGCACAAAACAGAATGCCCACAAGATACCTCGCGCGCGCGTGGGCCCAAAAGACAAGACTGGATGCGTTTGCTCTTTAGACTGGAAGGCATTCCAGATATACAGCTATAATGACCGTACGTTGTATTCGGGGGCAAAGAAGAAGGCTCATGCATGACTTCTCCTTGCGAGCCATCGTATTCCAAAAACCTCAAAAACAGCATAAATGATGACAACATAGAATATCATCGTTTCCACTTCTCTCCACATTCATCATAAAGCTGCCTTCTTCCCCCGAATACAACGCATGGTCATTATAACTGTAAAATACATACATAACGACTGTGCATTGTATTCGGGGGAAGAAGGTAGGTACATCACTACTGTAAAATACATACATAACGACTGTGCATTGTATTCGGGGGAAGAAGGTAGGTACATCACTTGAGCTTTCCTACAACTGGCGTTCTTTCCTGATCAATTGCCACGCGTCTAGGAGTCTTTGCACGGATCAAGAAGTAATAACTGAGGAACCGAGTTTGACCTTGGACACGGAATAGTACTGACTGCATGCTCACACTAAAGCCTTTTCCATCCGCCATTCGTTGTCGTTTCCACGGAGCTTCATCGAGCAATCAATTCTCTCTGCTTGATTCCTCCGCAAATCCATCCGCTAAACACGCGATTCAAGATTCAATCGCTGGGGAAAGTTTGTCAAAGCATTTCATCAGCCGATCTATCAAATCAATAACCACCATCCAGAGGAATGCGCGAAAAAGAACAAGGGGCGAGCACGTCGAAACCACGGCCTACCTACGAGGCCGAGTCAGGCAAGACATAACAAGTGAAACGATCAAGTGCCAGGTCAGTCAACCCGCAAAGGTCGTACAAAAAAAGGCCAAACTTCGGTCAATCCAGACTACAATCAGCAGAAATGTCGTTGTTGCACCCACGTAGTAGGAGGCATCGGCACCTGGTGGCGCCGGTAGCAACCAGTACCAACCAGGTCCACACAACTCCAGCCAGCCGCTTCAACCAGCTTATTAGGGAACACCAACACCAGATCCAGTCGGGTTTGAACCAGGTTCAGAATCTCGGAAAGCTCCACCTGGGTACGCTAGTGACCAGTACCAAACCAGGTCAAAAAAACTTAACCAAGCTGCTGCCACCAGGTTAGAAACAGTCATCAGATCCAGTCTGGTTTGAACCAGGTGCAGGTCCAGTCTGGTTTGGACCAGGTGCAGGTCCAGTCTGGTTTGAACCAGGTGCAGGAACTCACAAAGCTCCACCCGCGTCAAGTCGATCGCGGTCTGATGCCAGTAACCAAGCTGCTGCCACCAGCTTAGACAGTCATCAGATCCAGTCTGGTTTGAACCAGGTAAAGGTCCAGTCTGGTTTGAACCAGGTGCAGGTCCGGTCTGGTTTGGACCAGGTGCACTCACAAAAAAAAGCTCCAACCGGGTCAAGTCGATCGCGGTGAGATGCCAGTCAAATGCAGCCAAAAGGGCGCAGAGCTGAGTCTGGTTTGAACCAGGTGCAGGTCCAGTCTGGTTTGGACCAGGTGCAGGTCCAGTCTGGTTTGAACCAGGTGCAGGAACTCACAAAAAAAAGCTCCAACCGGGTCAAGTCGATCGCGGTCAGATGCCAGTCAAGTGCAGTCAAAAGGGCGCAGAGCTGGGTGATGAAGACGTGAACCACGGTACGCAAACAACGACCAGAGTCCAACGTATAGACCACGTAGACTACGTTGGGGCAGAAGTGAGACGTGCGCCCTACCCTAGACCACGATATGCAAACCAGCAGAGTCGACAGTCTTAGCTGAGAGTGATCATAGGCGAAAATCAAATTTGAGGGTTAAGCCGATGACAACATTGGATTGATAACTATCAGATAGTGATGTCATGAAGCTGGACAAGGCAAAGGGTTAGGGCATATCACTTCGGTCGAACTAAAGGGGGCCTAGTTGCACCCCACTAGCCATCCGCCAGCATTCTGAATGCAAATGGACGTAGAGTTTGCCCAGATGCATTCAGAATCTTGGCGGATGGCGAGTAATGCAAATCGGCCTTAAGATATCTTGATTCCGGAGTTACACAAAAAAAAAAAAAAAAGCCAAGTACGAGCCTAGCATTTGTTGCAGGCGGGAACAACCAGGTCAAATAGGTCGAAAAAGTCAACGAGTCATACAGACAGTTACCATCTCAAGCTCTGTCTACACAGCGGCCTTCTCTATCAAATACCCACCCACCCGTAATATAAAAGTGCAGCCGCTCTGAGCCACGGACCCCTACCCTATTTCCCCGGGCACAAATCACCATCATAATGACTGTATTTGGCTACGAAAAAAACTCTATACATTTCTGATGACAGGGAGTTCGGCTTTCTGAGCGTTTTGTCATTTTCATTTAAGATAAATAACAAACGCATATATGAACAACAACTTACCTACACGCGGCTTCTACTAGCAGTGGTTAGATTCACCATACTACCTTCTTCCCACGAATACAATGTACGGTCATTACAGCGGTATCTGGAATATATTTCAGTCTAAATACAGCTAAAATGACCGCACGTTGTATTTGGGGAAAGAAGGTAGCAGTGGTTATAGATTTCATCCGTCGATCGGTCAAGCTTTTGAAAGACGTTTTTTGTACTAGAGGTATCTGGATTATATTTCAGTCTAAATACAGCTAAAATGACGGTACGTTGTATTCGGGGAAAGAAGGTAGCAGTGGTTATAGATTTCATCCGTCGATCGGCCAAGCTTTTGACAGACGTTTTTTGTACTCGAGACCAAAGCGTGATGGATTTGCCAATCACAAAAAAAAGGCGGTCCACAACCGCCACAATCAACCCCCTCCGATCAGGGAAGAACCCCTCGTCGAGGCAATCAAACAAAAAAAAGGCGCTCCACAACCGCCACAATCAACCCCCTCCGATCAGGGAACCCCTCGAGGCAATCATCAACTACCACGTAATGACTCCCAAAAAAAGTAATCCAACAAAAAGTGAACAACGACAAACCAATTTCCCCAACCCCACGAGAGAGAACAAGGGCTTTTGTGAAAACATACTTCACACAGCGATACTGACCGTACGTTATATTCGGGGGAAGACCGCAGAGTGCCGACTACAAGGCAGCGGATGGATACCCTACCTAGCGCCGACGATTGCCCACAAAGTAAGATTATGATGACGACTTCAAATGAACTACTGGAACGATGACAATATCAAGAACACAACAAACCAACCCCGCCGATGCATACATATTATTCTTCAAAATAACTGTGCATCTCAAAGATGCCCTATCGTACGTACATCTTTGAACGGTCTGTAAAGGAAAACATTACTCGACAGATGGAGAGCGTACTGATCATAACTCGCTCAGGGACAAAAGGAGAGCGTACTGATCATAACTCAGGGACAGAAGGAGAGCGTACTGATCATCACTCACTCAGGGACAAAAGGAGAGCGTACTGATCGATTACATATGTCGATGCTGACCGCACTCGATTGCCAAAAGGAGAAACCCACCAAAACAGGCAAAAGCCCAAAACCCTGTCATTGGGCAAAATACACTCACACTCGACAGTTTTCGAGGCTTCTGCACCCAAATTTCTCTCCATCACCCAACCACCGCAAACGTGAATTTCCAAAAAGAAAACCTTTCACAAACGCGCCAAGTTCAGAAAGACACAACCAACTTTAAAAAAAAAAAAAAAAGAAAAAGAAAGAAACACACAACCCCCAACCCCCAACCCCCAACCGTTCAGGTCCACTGTCCCTGTCAACTCTCCGCCGCGAAAGCACAATAGAGCCGATACATGAACAAGACCTCACAGCTCTACAGCACGCACTCCAGCCATCCGAGCGACAACATGTCATCTCTGATTTGAATAGTGATGACCAAACCGTGTGTCAAAATCTTGATACAACGATAAACCAGTGTAGACGAGGGCGGTGAAAGACACATCTGCGACTTCATTTGGAGCCCAAGCGGAGAGAGTGTCATCCGACAGCAGTCCTGCCCATTCATTCACGGCGGTTACTACCGTCTTCACCCGAATACAACGCACCCTCATTTTGGCTGAATCTGGCGGGAAACATAGCTTGTATTCATTCATTTTTAGGGGGTGCGTTATGTTCGGGGGAAGACACGGGGAAGAGGACGAGCAACAAGCGGCCATTCGCGGGTCCAAGTTGAGGTAGGTACTGGGTACACGGTGCTCCCTTCCACGTCGGGATCAAGCGGAAAACCACAAAACCCCGTGGCATTCGCCACCTGCACCGACAAGCTAGCTGTACTGAGAGAGATGCACAGCTTCCACGACGGCGACTGGAGCAGAATATCAGGGCTGGCAAACGTACAACAGAGACTGCGAGTAATGTCTCGAGTAGGAGCATACATCTGCACTGTCTACATATGCTTATAGCTTATAACGGCGGGTGGGATATGCGGCCATAACCACCTCCTCCTCCTCTGTCGTCATGGTGCCAGTCTTGAATGCACGAAGGGGCAATCAGATGATAGGGCAAACCAATTCTTCACAGTTTTGTTATATCCAATGAAGTGACGTCTTTATATCCACTGCCCTTCACAACGAAGAATACTACTAGATACTCTCGAGCGAGGGGCAGTGACATGGTATAGGGCAAACCCACCTGTCCACAGTTTCTGTTTGTCCAACAATAAAGGGCCATCAACGCATCTGCTGTCCTTTATACTCCCCCCTCCTCCCACAACGAACATATTCGATATTAGGGCTTCATCGTGCGCCATACAGGCCTCAAGATGCGCACTGACCCTCTCGAGATATCCCGTGCAAGCGCATTTCCACCCCAAAGACACCCCAAAGTCATTTCTCCAAACGTCATCATAACATACACAACAAGATGAGACAGGTAATTGCCATTACTTTACCTGATTGACGACTGGCGCACCTCCATAAACGACCACTACTCTCAGCCCAGTCTGAAATGCAAACTTCCGTGCCTCATCGTTAATCTGCATTTAATCATCAAAACCCCACACAGAACAAACCATACATAAATCAGTAAAATGCGCGCAAACGGCTGCCACAAGAGGGGACACATAACGAGCATATCTTTATGAAGGCATGGGTCCTGCACATGTTCTTCGACATGCACACGGCATTTCTTCCGTCGTCGTCAGCAGCACGGACGAAGAAAGATTGCGCTTATCATCCCCCAACGCACAATCTCCACTCTCGCTCAAACATGACAGGCTGGCTGCACAGGGAAGAAGAACACGGCACAACAGGCAGGGGGAGCACAGCTTCGTATTGACATCGCGAGCCGTAAACGGCCTTCAATCATTAACCATCCACGTGGTCTGGCGAAGAGACAAGAATCAAAAAAGATAGACATGACATAGGGATAAAAAAAGGAGTGCGAGCATAATACTCTCATCAGGCTAGGGGCCTCTCGTGGAACGAATCTATCCAACATGACGGCCAGGTTCGATCCAAAACGCGCCGGTGAGAGTTTTATTATGCCCTAACAGAGTGGACTGCTGAATAAACGCCGGTGAGAGTTTTATTTGCGAAGGACCGACGCTAACTAATGACAAGTAGCGCCTGCTAAAAGAGAGAGAGAGAGAGAGAGAGAGAAGATCTCCTGCATATGCTTGTTCAGACCGGACACGAGGTAACAGAAGAGAACGAACGGCAAAGAAATGGAACGTGTTCTAGATTAAAAAAGAAAAAAAAAAAAAAGGAACGTGTTCTAGATACGCATACGACAAGGGCAAAGAAGAATGACGAAGAGAACGGAACGGCAAAGAAATGGAACGAGTTCTATATACGCATGCGACAAGGGCAAAGAAGAATGACGAAGAGAACGGAACGGCAAAGAAATGGAACGAATTATACATACGCAATGGGAAAAGGGGAGGGAAGAATGACCAGGGAAATGCCGAAAAGAACGAAGAAAAGAAGTGACAAAAAAACTTTTCTTGTAAGAGCTAACGATTAATATTACACAAGAAATTCAATGGGACGGGAAAAGACGAGTACGCACGACCTCACACACACGCACCTCACACAGACAAAAACTAAGTTTTCGATTACAGCACAGCTGGCATGATTTACGCCTTGTAGCAGAGCGTGTTGGGAATCATCGAAAATGCCGACGAAGGTCATATTGTTCGGGCTGTTGAACGAAATGGGAGAACCGTACTAGAAACAACAGACAATAGGGCGCAAACCTTTCACATGAAACAGGATCAACACATACCAAGGAGGAAAAATACCAAAAAAGCCAGGGCGGGTACAATTACAGCCAAGCAGGCAGAAGTATGAATCACAGAGAGGCAGGCATGCAGTGAGCTGCTCCAGTAAACTGTTAAGTAAAGCGTCTAGCGTTCCATTCCATAATAGTAAATGAGCATTCCATTCATGGCACAACACGTCATCATCCATCCATCATGTTGGTAATAAGCGGGGATGCACAACTCCCCGAGATCAAGCAGTCCAAACGAGAGCATCATAACCGCCTGACCAGCCCCGCTTCACTTTCATTGCCAACCCCCCACCTCTCTCCTCTCTCCGCTCGGTCAAAAGTCAAAAGTCAAGTAAAGGTAAGATTGACAGAGACGGTCAAACACATGACTCTTTCGGTGGTGAGGACGCCAAACCGACGAATAGAAAGAAACCCTTCAATCAGACACCCGTCGAAAGAGGAAGTATACAATTTGTTAAGAAGAGGAATCGGCGGCGGGAAGTATACACTTACTAAAAAGAAGTCATAGGAGGAAAAAGGAAACTCCAGAGGACAGGTCAACGGGAGGACTCAACAATTCGGAACCGAGAACAAAATCACGATTACATCACGGAAAGAGGCCAAGAAAGAAGGCGAGCGAGAAGAGCGCAAACTGCCATGCGCAGAGCGGAAACAGGGCGCATGTCCTCGACGAGCTACGCCATCACACAGCGTTGACGGCAGACTCGTGAGCCATTAAAAGGCAAGGCGAAAACGTGACCGACAGAGCGGAGACAAACGCCATATAGGGAGTTACTTATTACAAGACGAGGACAGAAACATCTTTGAGAAATACGAATCGGACAGCATGGCATGGCTTGCAGACCAGGCATGGCAAGGAGGCAAGTCATTACACCAAGACACAGGAGATAGCACAAAAGCAAGGGACACGGCGGGTAGTAGACAGGGTGAGGCATATGGACAAGGCATGACATGGAAATAACGGAAGTCGTGAGAGGGACACGGCGGGTAGTAGACAGGGTGAGGCATATGGACAAGGCATGACATGGAAATAACGGAAGTCGTGAGAGGATAGACAGATGGCACGCAACCATGCCATCCGCGCACGACAGCAGCGGATGACGTAACGGCATGGCATAAAAACATGGAGGGCAGGCACCGGATGGGAGAGACAAGGTATTCTGAAGAGGCAAGCACAGAAAACACGACAACACTTTCTGTAGAAATAGAGTGACAAGAAACGGCAAGACGGCCGCCGACGAAAGACCGTGAGACATGTACATAGACGGCAAGAAAGAGGGAGAAGTGTAAAGCAAAGAAGCGTGGAACAAACATAGATAAACTGAGGAGATAGAAGCGAATCGTCGGCGACGAGACGAGAAAAAGGAATACAAACAGACAACGCGACCAGCCCGAGGGAAAGGCGACACTTAAGAACGCCATCAGTCCAAGGAACTGAGACATCCCAAACTGCCTCTCTCTCTCTCTCTCTCTCTCTCTCTCTCTCTCTCTCTCTCTCTCTCTCTCTCTCTCTGTGTGTGTGTGGGGGGGGNGGGGGGGGTGGGGGGGGCTTTATCTTTTCCCCACAACCACGGCTCGGTCTCTCGATCTACCTCTTCCTGCACTTCTATTATTCCCTCATTCTCGTCATATTCCATCTTCACGCTTCTCTAATATTCCTCCATGAGTCTTCCTCTCTCCCCCATGCTGCTTGTCTGTGAGGGTGCTCCAAAGACATACAATGATGAACCAACGCTCGGTTCTCTTCACCAACCGCCCGTATCCCTTCTCCGCCACAGTCAAGAGGGGGAACAGGCGAGAGCTGAAAAACGTACTGCACGTACAACAATCGAAAATGATTGCACACCCATCATCCAACCGCAATTGACGCAGTGGACGTAAAGAAATCGACGAAAACACCCTCACGGAAACGGAGACATCCATGGATAGAGGAAGACAAGGGGACAGATTTTCCCTCACCTGGCTTGCCAACTCCCTCGTTGGAGAGAGAATCAACGCGAGCGGAAAGGCCTTCCGCCCACCCCTTGGCCTGTTGGGCGGCGGCGAGCTGAGGATTCCCGCAATGATTGGGAAACAGAACGCCGCCGTTTTCCCAGATCCGGTTTGCGCACATGCCATAAGATCTCTTCCAGCCAACGAAATGGGAATGGCATGCTTCTGCACGGGAGTAGGTTTCGTGTAGCGGCATCGTTTGATGTTTTCATTGAGGGCAGGCCCTAGGTCCACGTCAGCGAAAGTCTGAATGGGAGGGGGGACGTTCTCACCGGAAGTCTCGACAGGGATGTCATCATAGGCGTCAAAATTGATACCAGTGTTCTCAGCCTGAAACAACTCTGATTCGCGTTCTTTCTCATCCTTGGCAAAGGGGTCATCCTCCCTAAAAGAACCGCCACCACCCCATCCTTGGCGAGATCCACTACCACCTGCACCACCGTTGCCCCAGCCAGCTCCGCCACCGCCCCTGCCAGCTCCCGCACCTCCTCCTCCTCCTCCTCCTCCTCCTCCTCCTCCACCCCACCCACCGCCGGGCTTTCCGCCGCCCGCCCACGCGCCGCCGCCACCGCCGCCAGCAATAGCACCTCCCGCCCACGCACCCCTAGGCGGCGGCCCTACGATTGCCGGTCTGTTATCTTCTCGTATGACCGGTCCCGCATATCCTCCTGGTAATTGTGGAGGTGGCCCTAGAACCACAGGTCCCCCTCTGCCGTCTGCCTGGCCTGCCGACGGCGCGATTTGACGATTTCTCAAGTGTGGCGGAACATACGAGGAGCGAGAACCGCGATTACCCGAAGGCGCATTGCTTCTGTCATTCGGCTCCGCCTGTGCATCCCCCCAAGCAGTAAGCATACTTCCCTTCTTCCCCTCTCTCCTTGCGGCGCTCCCACCACAGCCACCTCTCTCTCTCTCTCTCTCTCTCTCTCTCTCTCTCTCTCTCTCTCTCTCTCTCTCTGTGTGTGTCTGAGTCTGTGTCTGCTTGTATAGGTTTGCGAGACAATTGCACTCTAGTTGGCAAGCTCCTTTGTTCACAGTGGCGCGCTCGACGTCACCCTTGGTGCTTGTACGTTACTTCAACTCACTCTCCAGATGATTGGATACCTGCTGCTTAATTAGCCATAGTGAATAGACCGTGTCACAAACCGCAACTCCCTCTCCCTCGTCCCTCTTCCCTCCTTTCGCCTTCAGTTTTCCTCCCGTGCGTCTCTCCTCTCTCCCTCCCTCCCCCCTCCCTTCCCTCCTTCCCTACTACCCTCCCTTCTCCCTCCCCCTCAACCTGACTCGCTGGTTCGCCCGATTACGTCACTTGCTGTCGGACCGATAACCAATGCACTCTTTCGTCCCTTCCCACTTCCCCGCCGCACCGTCGCCTTCTCCTCTGCGGAGTCTTCTATGAACCACAATAAAAGACGCTCATTTCCCTCTATTGCCTTCTCGCAATTGTTTTCGCCCCCGAGTCCTCTTTGGACACCCTCCACTCCTCTGCTGGGCGGTCCCTTCCCTCTATCACCAGCGATACCTGATTGCGTGCCTGATTGCAAAAAGCGGTCGGCGCGGTCCAGTGGTGCTGAACGACCGCAGAAATTCCCATATTAGAAGGCTACGCTATGCGTCTTCTGCCCCTCTCACCATACCCCACCCCTTACAACCAAGCATACATCGAGCCGCCCTGGTCCTTCCTTCACTCTCCTTCCTGGACCGTACACCTACTCCCACTCGTTACCTTCCAACCCGCCAAACGCAATCGATGACCGCCTGCTCCTCGGTACATCCTCACCGACAGTTCGTTCAAGAGGACGCCGTCCACCGGCCTGCCTGCGCCCCTTACCGCTTCCGCCTCTTCGCCTTTCAGCCGCCTATGAACCCAGGACCGCACACCAGAGGGCGGTCAAGGACGAGCCGGACCGACGCGGGACGGCAGACGCGCAGCTACCGGTACCATACCATACAGCGAGGTCAGGTGGGGGGCCTGGTGCCCGAACTGCCACGGGGGACGACACCGAAGCGTTGGGCCCCGTATGTGGCCCCAAACATGTTCACATTTAGACTCCTGTTGTCAGAACCACCCAAATCACACCGGGTCGGGAAGAGATCGATCAGATCCACAGCACTAACCCTTGTCCTTCATCGGTCGTGGTCCCATAGGAGTATGGCGGCACCACCTTGGTCATCCGAATTCTGTCTGTGATTGATGCAAGGGCGTCGATCACAAGAGAGCACCAGGACAGATCCTTGTTGGTGGTAACTGCCTCATTTGACCCATAGACGCCTGAACACAGCCCATAGATTGCACCAGTACCAGGGCCTGGGGGACCAAGCCCCGTAGAAGCCAGTATCAAAGCCCAACTGTAGTAGCCTGAAACAGGGTGTCTATGTTCGCAGCCCGTCAGGGTTGCGTTTTACCCCCCTGAGACTTTCAACGTCATTGAAAATTTCAACGTCAGTGGTCGTTGGAGAGGGTGGGTATTTTGAGGTTTTGGGGGCTTGGAAGGGGCGAGACAACGTAGGACCGGTAGCTGCCCATAGGCGGCTGAGGAAGCCACGGTCCTTGAGTTTTTAACATTTTGAAATCGAAACGACGCAGGTAAACTTTTCTCAAAGAGATGAGCACTTCGAATAGAACACGTACACATTGTTCTATTCAAATTTCAAATAAAAACTCTTGTATTCCAATAACATTATATATATTTTTTTTTTTTGGAGGTCAGCGCTTGCCCTTGTGCT
>BFEA01000275.1:426666-445572 GCA_003427395.1 Chara braunii
CACACACACACACACACACACACACACACACACACACATATACACACACACGCACACATACACACACACACACATACACTCATTCTCACATACACACGTGCACGCATTCGCCTGTCTACTGATATGGAACGCCACATGTTGGAAACTGGGTCCAACGTCCTATAAACATCATGAATAAAGCATCAACCGGGACCCAACACACACGTGAATAAAGCACCAACCAGACCCCCATAAACACACGTGAATAAAGCACCAACCAGGATCCCACACACACGTGAATAAAGCACCCAACTCAGACCCCCCCCACATACACTCTTCGAGTTGTGTATGTTGAACATGACAAAACATACACACAACATAATCACTACCTTACCCTTCCCCAACCACATCAATAAACAAACTATGAGTTGCTCACCCATGCGCTCACGGTAAGTCAATCCTAAAAAACCACGACCACCGGATGGATGTTCATGAGGCTGAAAGAGAATAACCCAGATGTGATTCAGTGTAAATCAGTGTGGGGATGGGTGTGAATGCTTCGCATTGCTTGGAATGGACGTTTACGAGTGTCAATGCACCTGCTGAATATTCAAAGAGGGTAAAGTTTCTTTAATAATTCCCCTTAATAGTATCAGACTTACCAAACCTTCTCATGGGAACAGACTGGAATACAGTCTTCAACCCAAGGTTTGTCTCTACCATAACATAATAAATTTAAAAAAGGGGTAATTACGGTGCAGTTAAATTTTCAGTTATAAATCCACTTCAAGCATCCCTCCAATACAACGCATCCCCACCCAATCCTACAATTGGGTTAGATACATTCACAATTTTCCTCCCTTTTTAGCAAAAATCACGAAACCGTGATTGAAACGTATTTAAAACTGAAAACATAGACTGCGCATTAGTTTTCCCTTTAAGAAACTCAGTTATTATCTCCTCAATCATGAAAGTGGAAAAATTAATTGACCCATATAGATAAACAAATTCTACAAAAAATGACTACATATAGTATTATTAATTGCCACCAAAGTAGACCCCAATCAAACCAAAGGTTGACAACTTCCTCATCAAACTATAGTTGATGTTTCTCTTAGTCTTTTATTATATCACACCTAGTTATTGGATTTATCACAATTCCGATCCAGTAAGAGCATAACCTATACTTCCGAACTTTCACCACTTAAACTCATTATCGTTGCGAAAAGATTCAAACATTCAAATATGGGTTAGTAAGCAAACGAGCAATTACATACAATGAAGATACGCTTCATTTCATAAGCAAAATAATTAGATACTGGTCTCAAAACCGTTTCTATAAGACTCAACATCATCCATAAAATAACATTCCACCATTAAAATTATAAGGAAAAAAAATAGTTTAAGTCGCATCCGCAAAGCATAAAATTAACATGAAGAGGCATTATGTTATTGCAATATATTAGACAATGAATAAATAATAAATTATAGTCAAAGTATATATCACTTAATGCAAAAAGGATGAATAATGGGTTGAGTGAGCTATAACCAATAGCTTCACCACGTTAAATAAAATAATAAAACAACAGTTAAAAAAAAAACACTACCTCGAAAATATTATACTCATGAACGAGTTAATATATATATTTTTATACCGTAACAACCCCTATTGCATACTTCAATACAATGTATGAATATGTCAAAATAAATTTTTAAAGTATCCTTAATTCAAAACATCTACCCTTTAAGTCAAATCCTGAATTTGTAAAATTATGTTATTTTTTAAAGACAATAAAAATAAGGGTCGTACTAACTGCTCATTTATATTTATACACGTCAATATCTTCAATAAAACTTACTCATGTACGTCAACAAGTGACAAAGGGCAAATCATTGTATGATGATGAACTCCTTTGAGTTTTGCAAGTTTTCTTTACCGTAATTAACCCGCATACTAAAACTTATTACAGCTCAGTGCTTACAAACAATAAATTAGCATAAAGCATAATATATAATATTATTTTACTACTATTTTAAAAAATGAGTCAAAACAAATATATGAAATTGACACCCTGCGTCATTCCTAATTATATCATATAAACTAATGGTGACAATTTTAACTGCTTTATTATGAAAAAAAATTATGGACTTGTGAAAAAAAAAACTCATGAACAAATTTTATAGATTTGATTGCCCAAAAATAATGAGTTTTTATCGAAGGTGTGGTAATATAATTATTGCAAAAATCATAAATTATTAAAAAAAATAAATATATTACTAGACTACAAGAGCGGTCCGGGATCACTTGCCCGACCGAGCCAAAAAAAATAAAAATAATAAAAATAATAGAAATATTTTTAAATTTTATTTTTGATTTGAAATTTGGTAAACAATCTCGATGCGACCCTCGAACAAAAGTTGTTTAGTTTATTTTTCTGCATAATATAGTTGTTGTTGTTGTTGTTGTTGTTGTTTTTTTTTTTTTTTTTTAGCTGGGGTCGTCCTTTGTCCTTGCACGGGTTCGTTTGCCGGGACCCGAGCGGCCCGTCTGGTAGCCTAGCTATATTATGTTTTTTTTTGTTTTTTTTTTGTTTTTTTAATAAGGTAGGTTATTTCACCATTTAGGTTACTCTTTGACAAATAAAATTTGACTCTTACTTCATAACTAAATAATAACTTATATACATACTGTATAATATCAGTCATGGTTAATAGTGAGATATCTTCGAATTTAATTTTTACCAGATCGTTGAGGTCTCTCATTTTTTCTTCAAATGAAACACAGTTAAACAATATAAAAATAAATAATATGATCATACATTTGTTGATGTTAAATAAATAATACAAATAAAAGTATTGAAAATTTATCTCTTTGCAATTTATTACAACTGACAATAACTTATTAATTACATAAGATAATATTTGTTGCCATATTATAACACATTGAAAACTTAAATAAATGGGAATCACATGATATACACAGTTTTACCACCTTACAAGTTTATGTTTTTATAAGTTATGAAACGTATCTCGACAAATATTTTGAAGAAACTTTTTCAAATGCAACTCTAAATTCAAAAATTTGTTTAATGTTATTCTCAAGGAGAGAAACACCTAGTACAAGACATTGTGAGGTCACACTCTCTCATTATCTCTCAAAGGAAGTGTTATATTACTTTTCTTTCGCATTCTTTCAATTGTAATTCGTCAAGTTTATTGCAACTTTCGTATAAAAGATTGTGTGTTATCCTATAAGAGATTCTTAAGTATCATAGATTTCAAATACAAAATTACAACATAGTAGTTAAATTGCAACTTCAAAACAAACCTTTGTAACAATTCACAGGTAAAAATAAGTTCGTTTAAAAACGGGACCCACTATGGGTCTGAAGGGTCTGTTAACTTTGAAAAGAGAACTGTGAAAGCAGGCATACATAGTTTCCATGTTTCACTGCACATTGGGCAGATTTGTTAAAAAACGCGCCCCGCTATAGGCCGAGGCTGGGGAAACGGTATTTCGGACCGACTGGTAAAAACAAGTTCACAGGAGCGTACTTGTCGGACGACTTTTAAGCAAGTCTGAACGTGTCATGAGTGGTCAGAGCAGCGTCTGAAGGGTCTGTTTTAGGGTTTAGGAATGTATCTTGCCGCCTTTGACATTTTTGTTGTTTTTTACTCATTTTTGCTTATTTTGTTTTTTACTTCTGTCAGTTGGCCTCTCCTTGGACCTTTCTGTTGTTTCGCCGTTTTGTCAGTTGACCTTTTTTTTTTTTTTTTTTAAGTTAGGTCAAGGAGTATTGATTTGCATTAGGGTACGAAAGGTTGAGGTAAAGATAGATTAAAGACTATTAGTTGCATTACAGAGTAGATTAGGACCTTTATCTTCGACACGGATATCTCTCTGAGGAAGGTCGCGTCTGACACCAGCCGAAACACTGCGTTGGCGAGTCGTCATATGCTTTGAGTTTACGCTTACTGTTTCTCTTTCGGTAATCTTAAGACACCTATTTGTGTTGAACTACGTAAAGTTGTGTCCAAGTGTTCACGAGGTGAACTAACACACGACAAGTATCGATGTTTTGCACAATATCTGCATCAACAACTCTCATACTTAGTTGCGAGCGCTACAACCAGCCGAAGGACGATCACTCGAAGATTTGGTGGTAGTGAATAACGTTGACATCAACGTTGATATAAACTTTAACTACGAAGACGACCAGAGTCCTGTGTTTTTAATAAAAAGTTGTTACCCCCTGTTATATGTCACTTTTGTCTGTTTTTGCAAAGAAAAGCACTCCTTCTCCCGAACCTACGGAGTCATTTTGCCGAGTTCCTTCTACATGGTTATCTCAAGCGCCTTAGTATACTCTACCGTGACATGTTTACCTGTGTCGGTTTGGGATACGGTTCAATCTACAATTGATTCTAGAGTTTTTTTTTCCGAAAATTGACGCCCTGTCCAATCATCCAATTTTGTTTTGTTAAGTAGCGCTAGCTTAATTCAAATTTCGTTACTTTCTAGTACCCATCAACGTCATTTTTAAGAGTTTCCTCCGATTCACTATACGTAGATTAACTAAGACGTTCAATAGAAGAATGAGGCGGTTAATGTCGGAAAAAGTCCAAAGAAGAATTAAGAGTTACTTTGGGAATATCTCGATCATAAAAAATGGTATAGACTGGATAACAAAGCAAAACAATTGAGGTGGTGCTGGATGAAATTATGCGAAATTTAATGTTCCTACTCATTCTTGAAAAATAAATTGATTGGGAAAAAAAAATTGTGGAAATTATTTTAAGATGAACATGAAAAGTGAAACGAACGAAGTTTTTATGCTTATGTGTTTATCGACCCACGTTGTAGACAAATCTACATTGGGAAAACGGAGAGATGATTAAGTGAATGATGGTTGGAACATATAGGTCGTATAAAGGCTAAGGGAGATGTAAGGAATAATAAGTTGTATGCTTGGATGAGAAAATGAGGTTGGGAATCGTATATAGTGTTTCCGATCGCCGTTACGGATAAAGATGAGCTGATGGATGACCAGATGGGTGACGAGATGAGAAGAACAGGAAAAAAAAAAAAAAAAGGGGAAGGGACGAAAGAAAGAGGAAAGATAATAAATATGTATGAGAAAAGATAAATGGTGGTACGCTTTGCTAGTTTATACGGTAAGAAGAAGAGCACGAAGCTTACAAAATTGTCTCATGGGTGAAGGGGGGAAATAAATAGGGATATTATTTTATATGAATAAAAAATATAGGCGAAAAATTGGAAGGTCATTAGAAGAAGGTTTGAAGAATATGAGGTCATTGTTGATGGGAAGACGGTGAGACTAAGAGAAACTACATGATTATTTGAAAAAGATAGGCAACTAAGGCTCACTATGATTCAAGAAAGGGTGTCAGGAGAATCACGCCCGAAGAAACTATTGCATAAATTCTTAAAAAATCCTTGGTATAAAAAAATGTTAAATAATTTGAAAATCGACCAACTAGCGGATTTGTACAGTAATGTGAGTTGCTTTTCCATAACAAGTACGAGAAAGACCCTCAAGGATTTAGTAAATGGGGCAGCCAATAAAAGATTTAGAGTCATTTTTCGAAAGAAAATCGTGATAGGAGTAAAATATGATGAAAGAATTGTAAGAGCGACTATAAGAAGAGTTACGATTGAGAAGGTAAAATCGCCATATGATTCCACACAAGTGGCGAGGCTACAATGTTAGAAACTATAACTGGTCTTGCAAAAAAAACGAATAGTTGGTAGTCTTCTCCGTAACTATAGGCAACAGAGTCGCCTGATAGCCGTAATCTGCAGTTGTGAAGATTTTAACCTCCCGGGACAGGGAGGACATGTGACGTTTCGCCTAAGTTGCAGAAATGATATCGACAAGAGGTTGATGACTGCAAAGAATGTGGTGCAAGTATAGACAATGCTAGAGATGATGTAATGCTATGCAATTAACTGAATAATAAAAGACTTAAAGCAGACATCAACTTATCATGGATGATCCAACAAGCCAGATGTAGTATCCGGGAAGTAAGCATTATCAAAAATAACATGTTAGATGAGATCAAGGAAGTAAAGAAGAAATGAAAGGGTTTGGCTTTGTACCAATTGGACAAGAACCTTGTCGATACGTTGGTTTTGTGTCCAGTCAAGTATGCAGATGGCATGTGATGTATGTTTTGGGAAAATCCGGCCGTCGAGGTTGTACGGCGGAAGAATGAAAATAATATCGCACAAGCGAAAAAGGATTATGCAACAAATGGTCTGAACGAGGTGGGGAAATGAGATAACAAAGGGAGTTGTGAGAAAACATATGTACTGCCAAAGCACAAAAATCTCAAAAAGTATCGCCCTATCTCACCTTATTTTTCGAAACGAACAAAGTTCGTCAATCACGGAGTAACAAAAGCCCTAGAATGTTTATTGTTTAACCTGCTGAAGAATCTGCACTTCAACTTGAAAATGACCAATCAGTCGAAGATGAAGCTAAAAGAAGTCAACAAATGGGTGGAATAAAGAAAAAAAAGAGAACTCATGAGATTTGCTTTTGACATTAAAAAAATATTTAACAAACACCCGCACGAGTTGACTTGCGCACCCATAGGCGGTCGAATTGATATGAAGTATTCTCGAATATTTAAATATTGATACAACAATTCTTCATAGTGATAAATAGAGTCAAAAGTTAAACTGATAGACCGTAGTAAAACATTCTATTCAACCGTAACAAGTGCTCTCCGAACCGTGCGAGATGGTCGCCCATCACATGGCTCTCCAACCTGAGTAACCTTTGTGGCGTGCCTGACACAGTGAAATTTGCTTACGATGTGCTTAAAGAAGAGTTGATCATTGTTCTCTTAAGATAAAAAAAACCTCCTTATCTATCGGTAGCGGTATGCTTGGACGCTGGTTGACCTGATAAAGGAAGCGACCTCTGTGATTAAGCGAGCAATTGAATGAATCTTAAAGAAGTACGAGAAAAATGAAAAATCGTTCGTGATGGTAAAAAAGAGAGGAAAAAGGGCTTTGTTTGGACAAAGAAAGAGAGAGTCGGGCTGGGCAAAAATTATTTTTGAGTGCATTAGAACAATAGTTGAATATGACCTACAAAATTGTTTTCTCTAAGCTTCAGACAAGATAATTAAACAAAGAGATGAAATCTCAATTGGTAAGTCAAATAGTTCATCGGTCGCTTGAATCCTATACGTCTTTTATGAAAACGAATTCTTGATGATGAGCCTGAGAAAGGAGGTTGGGCTAATTAAGGGAATAAGATTAGTAGATGATGTGTCAATCTTTGTTCGAAAGAAATGAGGAAGGAAAGAAAAAAATTAGGTTGAAAGGGTAATTAGGAAATTTGAGTTATCCTACGCCCCGAATCTGACTTTGAAGAGGATAGATGATGGACTAGGTGAGTGAGAATTTTTAGGGTGTCGGATTAAGATTGAAGGGAAGAAAGTCGCTTGCTGGTACAGAGAAAAAACCTTTGAGGACATTTGGAAGGATGAGAATGAATTGGAGTACAAAAAAATTCAAAACTTCAGCTCATATATCTGCCCGAAGCAGAAAATAATGTTAATCAATGATATGCTTCATAAAATAATGGAATGTACATTGAACAACAACAGAATTGTCAAGTATTTGTCGACTCCGAAAAGAGAACTGCAACAACAAGCATACCGATTGCCATGTTTCAACACACATTGGGCATATTTATTCAAAAACGGGCCTCACTATAGACCAAGGCTGCGAAAACGGTTTTTCAAACCGACAGGTAAAAAAGGTTCGCATAAGGGTACTCGCTGGAGGATTTTTAACTACGTCTGAACTTGTCCAGAGCGGTTGGAGCAACACCTGAAGGGTCTGTTTTGGGGTCAACGAATGTCCCTTACTGACTTTGTCCTTTTTGTTGTTTTTTGCTCGTTTTTGTTGTTTTTTTCCTCATTTCAGTCAGCTGGCATCCTCATTTCAGTCAGTTGGCATTTTTTGGGTCTTTTTGTTGTTTCGTCATTTTTGTCAGTTGACCTTTCTGTGTTTCTTTTTATGACTGGAGTTAAGGAGTATTAGGTTGCAGTAGGGTACCAAAGGTTGAGACAGAGATAGATTGAAGATTATTAATAGCATTACAACGTAGAGTAGGACCTTTTCAATTGACACGGATGTCCACCTAAGAAAGGTTGGGTCTAACACCAGCCGAAACGTGGTGTCGGGGAGCCGTCAGATGCTTTGAGTTTGTGTTTACTGTTTCCCCTTCGGTAATCTCAAGGCACCTATTCGTCTTGAATGTGGTGAACAAACACATGGTAAGTATCGGTGCTTTGCATAATATATACATCGACAACTCTCATATTTTGCAACAATTGATCCGTGTAATCCAAATTGCATAGTACTTACTAGCTAAGGATCATAAAGTTGTCCAACTAACAAATGTCAAACTATGAGTTATGCTTTCCTTATTTTTCAGATAAAAATTTACATTGAACGTCTCATAAAAAAATTGGTTAACATAACGATTGTTAGACCCACGATATTCACCCACCCGGTCCTAAGAGATAAAGTGTTGAATTCCAAAACGAATAGTACTACCGCATGAAAATATAAAGGTGGTACAAGTATCGTTTTTTCTTAGCAAGAGTGTTGAAGCTGTTATCAGCGGCTGGAAAAAAAAACGAGATCGTCTTTTTCACTCACATGCCCCCTTCAGTTGAAATGTTCACAAAGTTAGCCCTTGTATTTGGTATGGCTACGATTGTGAAATTCAAGTAAAATGAAAAATAAAACAACACAGAAAAACACAGTTTAATACCACAACTCACCATAATGAGGAAAAAAACACAAAAAAATCATCCCGACCGAACTGTTCAAAAAGTAATTCTTTGTAACGGTATAAGTTCGACTGCAAGATACAAGCAGAACGAAAAACAAAATAATAAGTAAAACGTTGTCTTTCAACAATCCTCACCATTAAAAAAAAAAATAAAAAAAAAAAAAAATAAAAAAAAAAAAATCTTCGTTGTCTTAATGTTATCCGTAACACATCTCTTACCGCTCATGTCATGAGAGATAGAGAGAAAAATAGTATGACGTCATGCAATAGGGTTGTGGACATGATTGAAATTAGATTCGTCCAAGTTTAAACAACAATCACGTGGAGAGCTTTAGTGTATAGCCCCCTGTTTTTATCTTCGCATCTAATTAGAACAACGTTTAAAAAAAAATGTAACTTTTTTTTTTTTAATGATTGAAGGTAATTCATTTTTTTTTTTTTTTTTGCATTTGATTAATGTTCGAACACAGGATGGATATAGGGAACAACTTTGTAGACACTTTAGGTAGCTTTAAAGTTATTTTTACGTTTGTCAGAGCAACAAACTAACGTTGTTTCACCATTTTTTTCTCCCATTTTTCTGTATGTACTTTTCACACTCACGCATATATTTTCACATTCATAGCATGGACCACTAACACATAATGCAATGCATTTGCCCATTTTCCTTGCATCCACCGCCTAGCTCCCTCATTACATTATCGGAACGTCGTTTATATTTCAGAAGGTTGAACTAGTGTACTTATGGTTTAAATGACAATTTATAATGCATATTTTAACATAAGTACAGTGAACTGTGACCCCTATCATGCAACAAAAAATAGACAAAAAAAACTATAAAAATAAGAGAAAAAAAAAAGAAGAAGATAAGCGGTCAAAATCATGTTAAACAAAAAAACGACCCTATCGATTTCTTAACTATTGTGACACTTATAAATGTCCGGTTCGCCCAAGCAGCCACAAACACCAACTCAATTCAATTTATTTATTTTTAATTCATGTCCATATTTTTTTTATTAAGTATGTTAATATTATTATAATTACTTTATTTACCGAGGCTACCAAAGTGACCCAGGAATACTTGCGCGACCGGACAAAACATACATATGTATATATAAAAATAAAAAAATGATGTTGCTAACTTTATTTTTATTTCAATTTTGGTAACGAATTTCCATGTGACCATAAGGCGAACGTTGTTCAATTTATTTTTTTGCATAACATTTTTAATTTTTTTTTTTTTTTTCCGAAGGGGGAGGCTTCTTTAACTTTTGCATGGCCAGGTCGCCAGGGCAAGCAAGGTGACCCGGGTAGCCCGACTGGTAGCCTAGTTATTTATTGATTTAAAACCATTACAATTTTTTATTTTCAATACAGAAAATAATTTTATAGTTCAAATTATATATATGATTTTAAACTAGGCTACCAGTCGGGCCGCCGGGTGGCCAGCCAGTGAAATAACTACGGAAGGTCTAACGAAAAAAAAAACAAAAATCATAAAAATCCGAGACTATCAACCGACCCGGACAATCTACCCGTGCAAGGTCCCTGCCTGTGTAGCACGGCGAACGTGTTCGCACCCCTCCATATTCGCGTGAACGTGCTCGCTCATTCGTGCAAACAGCTCGTAAACATGTTCGGATGAACATAATTTTTTTTTGTAAAAAAAAAATAATAATAATAATAAATATTGTTTTTTTATTTTTAACCCATGATTCATTACGAATTTGAACATGACACCAAGACAAACGTTGCTTGCATTGTTATTTTACACAGCATATATTTTTTTTCAGATGTTTATGAGGATAATTTGATTTTGATTTTTTTAAATATTTTTTATCTTTGCGTTTGGAGGGTTTTAGATATTTGTTCATGTTCGCGTTCGCCTCCGAACGCGAACACGCTACTACGTACGTCCCAACCAAAAAATAAAAAATAAAAATAAATCCTAAAAATCTGAAACAAACTATGTTATGCAGAAAAATATACTGAACAACTTTTGCCTAAGGGTCAGATCGAAATTATTTACCAAATTTAAAATAAAAAGTTAAATTAAAAAATAATTCTTATTTTTTTATTTTTAATATCTTTTAAGGCCGACCAGGCAAGTGGACCCGAACCACTCTGGTAGCCTACAAAAAATAACAAAAAAAACTATGTTATGCACGAAAGTAAACAAAACAATTTTTGTCTCAGGGTCATATGAAAAATTTTCACCAAATTTAAAATGAAAAAAAATCAACTTTTTTTAGAGGGGGGGAGGCCAAGACGGGTAAATGACCTTGGACCATTCTGGTAGCCTAAACTTGAAACAATGTATTTTTGATGCTAAAATTTTACGTTTTAAAAGGGAAGTCAGTTTATTAAAATGAGTTTTTCCTTCTTATATAATTATGAATTAAATAAAAGTTATATAAGTTCATGAAATATTTTAATTCGACCAACATTCTATCTTAAAAAGTCCCCGTTAAAGAAAAAAAAGTAATGTCAACTAAAACTATAAAAAAAAATGTTATATTAGGTTGAAAGTTTTATTGAGATATTTCATTAACTCTGTCAGAGGTAAAATATCAAACTAAACACKCAAATAAATAAAAAAACAGTTGAATAACAAAAGTCCAAGTCAACAAAAAAAACGACGTAGAGCGATGTCAAATAGGAAGAAGTCACATCCCATCTTCGCCCCCTTCATTCCAACAACCCCAATAACCACCGATTATACTGACAATAAAAAAACAATCGTCATTACGGCCTAACGCACAAGGCGTTGGTTGGAGACGATCGCTAAGGCGAGTCAACTGAGGAGGAATTATGAAAAGATAGTAACTCGACAAACACGCTTTTCAGGACGCATTCATGACAGACTCATGACGTAGAACACGACGCAGAACGAAGCGAAATACTACGCAAGTATATCGAAAAATGATTGAATAGCATTCAGCTCGAAACCGTCTGAACATTCCAACAACCCAAAATCCACCCTCGCATCCGCAGTACCCGTCTAACGCTAATGGCAGAGCCAACTAGCGAAAGAAAGAGGTCAAATACTTACACAATCATTCTATTTATACAGTGGGTCCGCTACTCAAAATGGTTTCCACAAATATCGGGCCTATGGTTTGAGCCAAATCAAAACCAAACTGTCGGTCCTGGGCTCAAGAACCGGGTATTGGCCAAATCCTCACTATTCCAAACACCGATGTCTGGGGCCGGGGAACAAGCAAAGCAAAAACAGGGAAAACGATAAGCCACAGTGACAAAAAAAAACACGAAAAAAACTACCCTGTCAGAACACTCGAGATGCAGGCTTCTACTACGAACACACCAAAACAAGACACATAACTAGCCACGGAGGTTACCCTCTTAGAATACCCTACTCGTTTATACTGTTGAGGCCCCACGACCTGCTGTAACCAGGGACAACAGAAAAATTTAGGTTTTTTCGGAAACCAAGTTTGACTCCTTTCTTGTCGAAGTTCTTCAGTATATCAACAGTTGTTCAAGTGTTGTTATGGAAGCAATCCATATTTTCATCAGGAAGTCAATTAAGCCAACATTGGTCCTGCAGTCAGTGGGGGGGCATCACGTAGAACAATAAAAGCTCTACCTTGAAACTTTGTTAGTCAAACGTTGAAAAACATGTCAGACCATTGTTGATCTGTTGTTGAACTTTCATTGAACTCTTGTTGAGCTTTTGTTGAACTTTTGTTGAACTCTTGTTGAACTCTTGATGATTAACATTGGTGTGTATTTAAAAAAAAAAAAAAAAAAAAACAGACATTTATTTTATCATGAAGTATGTCATCTTTGTGTATTAACGTTGCTCCTATTAATGTTTTCATTTTCTGATGTCGATGTCTAATTCTGAACAGTGACAAATGACAAAAAAACACATATAAATTTTGAATCACATATCTTTTCGGGTTTTTAATTTTTTTTTACAGACCCTATGATATGTTAGCAATTGTGTGATGTCTATGGTATTATATTTTCTGCGAGTTGTGAAATAACTGCAGGTTTTAGAGCACAACTTGATAGACACTCTTTCTTCATGTGTTTTGACTGAATCTCTCTCTCTCTTTCTCACTCTCACGAATAATAAATTATTGATCATGTTATATTTTGTCGAGAAGGGTTGGTGTCCACCTTCAGGTAGCACTTCAGAAACAGGTAGCTGCACTCGGGGGTGTTGCAAAAATAACAAGAGTTTCAAATTTTGAATCTCTTGTTCGTTGCCCACAATTCTTTGTTTGTCCATGAACTCAACAAAATAATGATAACTCGTAGAGGACAATGAGCCTTGTAGAGGCGATAGCATTGTTGTAAATAATTGTGCAGCCAAGGAAAAGAACCAATTGAGACATAACATGATTCAAAAATATGACGAAACAAAACACCTTTATTTTTTCTTTATATACAAATATATGCAAAATATATATGGTTGGTTGTTGTTTTCTCACTGTTTACCTATCAGAGACGTGCCTTACGGAGCATTTATTTTACGTTTGTCGATGTGGACTCTACTGATTAAATAAAATAGACTGCAATCAGAAATGCCCAAATATTTATGTTTTTTTCTACATTTTTTTCCCCCCCGACTACAAAAAATGACCATCCGGAGCATATCATTCCGTTAGGCATATCCTATGAAAGAAGGAAGGTAATCGAACTTAGTTTCGTTGCTAACTTCTTCTTCTTCTTCTTCTCCTCTCTCTCTCTCTCTCTCTCTCTCTCACACACACACACACACACACACACACACACACACACACACACACACTCTCGAATACGTAACTACGTGACGTTAAGAACACAATATATACCTTGAAGTGCAAAAAGTCACATGGTTGTGGACTGCACATTTCCATTGATCTTCGCCCTTTTTTGTAAAGGTCATCTCTCTCCTCTCTCTCTCTCTAGCGCGCACGCGCGCGATCGATCGACTGATGAAAAAATAATCATCAATTTCGTATTTTTTAATCTTCACAACATATCTGTTCAGTACAAAATGCACGCGTTCTCCACAACTCTCTCCCTCTCTCTCTCTCCTAGATACGAATAAGTTCATGACCACGTAAATTCATGGGATAATTGTAAAACTTGGATTACAAAATGACTCGTGGTTGCAGACTTATTGCCTTATCATACTCAATCCCGTTCCCTCTCACTCTTACTCTCACTCTCTATGTTTTTTTTTTTTTTTTTTTTTTTCTCTCTCTAAAAAAATAAAAATAAATGTTTTTTTCCCCCATCTCCTTTTATATTTGAAGTTTTATATCTGAAACATAATACATTCAACTTTAATAAGGTAAATATATTTCGATGTTCTATATGAAAAGTACCATTACTTCCGTACCATGAATGCAATCACGAAAGCCCATATAATGTTGCCACGAATTACACATAAACAAATATCTGCAAATAGAGCCATTCATTTCTGAGTGTCTTATTTTTTTACTTATATCCTAAAATGAAGAATATAGTATTTGCTCTATACAATAAATTTATGTCGATTTTTATTCATTATCTATAATTGTTTGCATATGATTATAATTGATCGTGTGACAAACAATTCTTTGGACGGAGGGAAGCAATTGGTGAAGGTGAGGGGAAGGAAAATTGGAAGAGGGACAAGAGAGAGTAAAAAGTTTCACGTCACTTCGGTTTCTATCTATCTATCTATACATCTATCTATTTCTCTATCTTCTTTCATATCTACAGATCTACCTATCTATGTACTCTTGCTATACAAACCAATGATAAGCGTCATGATTATACATAGCGCTCATTTGTCATCTCTACTTAACTCCTCATTCTCTACATGACTTCGCAACTCAAATGAGAAGTCCTCTTCGATAAAACTGTTCTGTTCATTATGTTGCGCACGTATGCTTGGCAGACCTACATGAAATCGTACTATTGCCTTGTCTGCCACTGAACTCGACTCATCCAATTTGAATATGTTGAAGTCTACGATAGCGTCTCGTGCTCTAGCAAAATTCACAATTGTCCTCTTTGTGACGTTAATTTCTTGAATTGTTTTGTCCGCTGATCCAACCTTCTTCGTCATGAATATGTCACGTCCGATTACAATCTCGCAAAATGCGAGCTGTTGCAATGACACTCCCGCACCGTGCCCTGCTCTCGCATGTTGAAATACATTCAACAAAGCTGCCATAAATGCAGGATTTCCCCATAACTTATTCCCTTCACTTCTCCAAGAGTGATTGTTACTCATCTTTGTTCGATGTTCATTTCTCTGTTCCTTCCATATATCATTCTGCAGCAAACGCAGGATGGAGCATCCCATTTCAACCCAGAACCACTCTTTTAACTTTCCAGATATCTCTCATCGAACTGTTGTCATGCAGCGGTTGCACTCCATCAAAACCTCCCTTATTCCCCGTTCACAAATATATTGAGCAAGACCTTCCGCAACCCATTTTCCGAGTCTTGTGGCGACAATCTCTACCGTTCGCAAGTAGTCGTCTTCTGACGGGTACATGTGAGAGTCGTATGCAGAGTCGAATGAGCATGCTTTAGCCACAATCCAAAATAACTTATCCTTTATTTGTTTGCTCCATTGACTGCCAATTATACAATTTTTGACACCTGTCTTCCTTTTTTTCAAAACGTCTGTGTTCCTTGTTGGAACTTTTGCATCCTCTGTTTCAATCATAAACAAAGTTGCTAAACAATTGCACGTGCAAAGTGATAAGTGAGATGCAAAACAAACGAAAAATATACACTCCTCCAAATTAACAATTGCATCAAATAACATATCGTCGTATATATTATTTGTTCTTTGACTTTATATAATTAAGGTTCAAATTTTAGTACAGAAGTGATACTTTTGGTCATGAAATTGGAGGTCGCAGTTGAGGTTGTCATTTCTTTCTTCATATTATTACTTTATAACTATAGAGTCTGTAGGAATCTGGAAGCGGGAACAAATTCATAAAATTCAAGACATATTTCAAAAAACTTTTCATTCATATTATGCAACCATTTGATCATAATTTATGTTTCAAAATCATTCTTCCCTTTTTTATAAACAATCTACCGGTAGAACTTCACAATAAGATATAACACACATACTTATTTAGAACGGCATGAATACCCACACTTCACCGGCAGATGATCTACCCAATAATATATAACAGACATACTTGTTTAGAAAAACATGMATATCCATACTCAATCCAAATCATTACATACACATTCTCGTGGATKAACTCACATAAAGTTTGAACTCACCTTCTCTTTCATTCAACGCACTTTGTGAATGATTGTCATTGGTTTGCTTCTGTGACGTATTCTCTCGATGCCCCCGTTCATCATGTTCATAGCGCATTCCTTTGCGATGTTGTGATTGATATGAACTGTTTCCTGCCTTATACGATAGAGAACACTCATCCTTCCTTTGTTTGTCATTTCTGTTACTCTTGGCAGGTGATCTCTTGGAAGTAGGAAAAACTTGTCTTGGAGTTCTTGTCACGGGTCCTTCAGTATCATTGCAATTGACATTTTCCTCGTCATGCGTGTGGAATGATCGTTTCTTGGATTTAGCGGGGAGTTTCAGAGGTGTCACGTCTTGCTTTGGAAAACCCTTCACGTGCTTCGGACTTGAATATGTAGGCGCTCGGTTGTACACATTCTTCTCTTTCGGAGGCAGCTCATGATTTCGTTGCTCGTGACGTTGATCGTCGATATTCTGTCTTTTAGCACTTTTCGATCGTTCATTAAAAGTGCTAAATTTGTCTCTCTCTTTCTGTCGTACCGGATTTTGATTTTCCATCGTCACATCTGTCACTCGTTCACTATCTTGTCTTCGTCCTCGGAGATGATTATACTTCTCTCTGGCAGCCATATTTCTTTTATGCTCTCTCCCTCTCTCTCTCTCTTTCTCTCCATTTCGACACTCTTTGTCTCTCTCTCTCTCTCTCTCTCTCTCTCTCTCTTTGTCTCTCCCTCCCCCTCCCTACCTTGATCTCAATCTTGAGATTGACGTTGATATTTTTATCTTCCTTTATCTGTTACGGCTCCCTCGCCTTCTTTCCCCCACCTACTCTCTCTCTCTCCCCCACACACACACATACAAACACACACAAACACACAGACACATATACAATCACACACACACACACACATACACACACACACACACACACACACATACACACATTGAAACATGCACTCACTATCACGGTTGATGTGTATCTCGCACCACTTGCAGTAATGTGTCTTTTATATTTGTAATATTGGAACGTCCGATCCCTTTCACAAATACAATACACTCCGCCATCTTATTCAACATTTTCATCCGCATGGAGCAAATTGTTGTCTCATCAAGGTTCTCATTCCTGTTACTCACGATATTGACGACCTCTGATGGTGCAATGAAGTTTCCGCCCTCCTTTGATGCAAAGTGTCTGATTACAATCTCTTCGTTTGTGCAAGTATGCACGCCACAATCTTTTGTATTCGCCTGCTGAACAACATTAACTTCAATTAGTCTATTTCCAAACATTTATTCGTAAATCTGTCATGACCTCACAACATCGTCGTCTTGTACATCTCCTTCATTGAATTTCTTTAAAAGAAACTCATGTCGGATGTATGTTCGTAATTTATCCCACAACGTCTTCCTTGATCGTTTGTATGAGTCCATATGAAAGATTGTAGGGACAACCGCTGCATGATTTGCTGAGTCGTTCACAAATTCGCCCACATTCAAAAGAACAAGACATGTCCAGTAGTTGTCCCTGCAGACGGGGATAACTACCACTGGATAGTTCCACATGTCTTGAGAAATATTAAGTATTGACTTCGGCCTATCTTTCACAAATTTCTCCCATGCAACTTTTGTTTGGTCTACGGGTTGATTTATTTCAATCAGTTTGTGAAAGAATGTCGAACAGACATACACATTTTTTAATCGCATGTCATTTGTAACGTCCTTGTATATTGACTGGAGGAACAAATCAATAATTGTGCCAGTGAGTTTTTCTCCTTCTCCAAGGCTGACAACATCGCTTTCCAGAATATGTAACTTCTCTCCAGACACGACTTTCCATCTAAATGGAAGAAGTATTTTACGGTCTACCACATCTATCACAACCTTGCCTTTTCGTTTCCTTTGGTTTTCGGACGGGCCTCCGCTAGCATGATATTTACGAAACGGTTCTACACCACATGACACATCCACATTTGTGTCAACGTTCTCTGATGCGATGTGAGGAGCATTAAGAACTGCACCACTTCCTCCCGATGTGTTGGAAATACTGCCTATGGTTTCGAATTGCAAGCCACATTCTTCATCCATAGTAGTAAAGCCTTGACACCCAACTTGGATGTACTGGAACAAATCAATATACCATAAGTTTTGCAAAACATCTTCATACATCTGTTTCGACTTGCACATGTCTTGCCTTGAATGTTCGGATTCTTCTCTTGAAGTTTTTATGCACATCCCCCCTTCTGCCTTGTGATGAACATTTTCGTCTCTACTTTTCACACATGCGTTTGCAGTTATCTCCATTGCTCTTGTCTTCACGGCATCAATTTTAAACTGAACTTGTAGGGTCGTTTTACCGGCTAGTTTTCCATCCTCCGAAGAATCATCAAACACGTCAATCATTTTTTTGGCAACGTCCTTCTGTTTTTTTTATTTCCGATGTGGTTTGAACGATGCTTTCAAAGATGACAATGGTTGACCTATCTTCGATCTTGGCCTTTGCGACATCTTTCCTGCCAACAAATAATGACCTTATTAGTTTCCGTCCCGATGTTCATGTGCATGTCACTAAGCTACCCAAGTGAGCCTATAAAAAAGAGGAATTGAGAAACTTAAACATAAAAGTTTTAGAAATGGTGTTTGTGAGTCATGAAATGTGAAGCAGTCAATATACGCCCAAAACAATACTAGTCATTTTTCAATTCTTGCCAACCGCTCCGTATTGCGCGGAGAGAGAGAGAGAGAGAGAGAGAGAGAGAGAGAGAGAGAGAGAGAGAGAGAGAGAGAGAGAGAGAGAGAGGAATGAAAACGTGTTGTCCACAACCATGTGACCTTTTACACAACAAT
>BFEA01000275.1:461287-471493 GCA_003427395.1 Chara braunii
CTAGTGATTTCAAATTCGCATTCCTCTAGTGATTTCAAATTCGCATTCCTCTAGTGATTTCAAATTCGCATTCCTCTAGTGATTTCAAATTCGCAATGCCATTGCATTTTAGAATGATGTGTTCCCCTTCACCATTTGCGCATCCGCTTGTCACATTTTTTTGCACCTACTGATGGTAAGGAGTTGTACTCATCCTTAAATGTCAATTCGTCTTCTGGTTTGAATAAGTAATCACTTAGAGTATTTCGTTCGACATAGTGGACAGATACCGCACCGTGCTCAACACTGCAACGAAAATAACTTAAGGTTTCGATTATGTCAGAGCAACTGTCCAGCAAATGATCAACATTGCGAAGTCCTTCATTTTGAAGAGGTTGTCCTGCGCAATCAACGCATTTTTGACGTTCCTCTTCCGTGATGGTATCGCTACAATGTCGAATACAATCTTCAGCGAAATACATGATTTCTGAAAGATGCTGTCCAGCAAACAGTTGTGTTTCTGAACCGTCTTCATAGTCTACCTTTTCTCCCCATCCCTTTACAAGTACGCAACCTCTTTTGTTTAAGCATGGTCTAATATCTTGCTTTGAAAATGATTCTTTAGCGCACTTATTCTCAGAGGAGTTACGCATGTCCCTTTCCCTTACATTGAGCAGAAGGTTTGCAAGTTGCAGACGAAGTCCTGCAACTTCTTTTTCCGAAGTTGTGAGATTCGCTTTCAACGTTTGCACATATTCACCACTACGTTGAAACTCCTTTTGCAATCGTGAAATGACCAACTGATAATTTTCTCTCTCTTTCTCGAATGTCGCTAATGAGGCTTCGATCTTGCTTTCATAGAATTTATATATTTTTTATGCAAGCCGGATCAACCGTACTATCATCGCGCTCACCAACACACTGCTTCTTCGATGCGGTGGAATCATTGTCACTTCTGACATGCGTCTTCACATCTGTTTCCTTTTTCGTGGTCATCTCTCTATCCTTCATGTAGACCTTTTACCTAAATGAAAAGTTTATTAAACCACCACATCACGGTGTCATTTCATCTATTCCATATGTTCTAGACAACAACGGAATAATTCGATTTCCAAATGAATGTCGAATCAGATCCTCCGCTACTAAGTGATGTGCGAGGGTCAAGGCGTTCGCATAGGGCCGTGCAGCAGGTGCGTGCCCACCCGAAGTGAAGGTGGGCCCCTTGAATGTAAATGCGATCTTAACTCGACAACTTCTGAATGTCAAGCAGCGAAATTTCCGTATTTCAATAAAAAAAGAATCGAAAATTTCAGCTCCTGCGCAGTTCCCTATTTGAGACAATTTCGAAAAACAAATATACGCCAAAGATACAATTTCAAAAAAATAAAAGAAACAATTTTCTCTATACTCAGGTTATGAATTGCGAACAGGAACTAATTAGGTTAACTTAACGAATCAATCAATGAATCAGTCCATCAACCGAAACCAATCGATCAATCATGACTTTAATCAATCAATCACTCGATCGATCAATCAATCAATCAATCAATTAATCAATCAATTGATTGATCAATCAATCAATCAATCAATCAATCGATTGATCGATTGATCGATCCTCCTGTTTCGCGCGTCCAATAGAGCTTGAAGTCATGACTCAGGCGCAGGGCACCGATACCAACTGATACATGCTCACTTGAGCAAATGTATATGGAGTCAATCTTTGTAGGTAAGAATTAAAACAGACTCGAATGGACAAAGTAGTGTTGGCATAGCATCACAAGTAATGTACATCAAACATACACTACACATGTGAGAGAGAGAGAGAGGACGGTTTATGCGAATCTTGAAAGATATGTCCCTGCTTGCACATGTTGTGTCCTAAAAGATACCACGAATGAAGACATAGGGGGGGGGAGGAGAGAGAGAGAGAGAGAGAGAGAGAGAGAGAGAGAGAGAGAGAGAGAGAGAGAGAGAGAGATAAAGATGGAGGTGAGGGACACAACCAACATCGCGATAACGAAGTCCATATCCCCATGTATTAAGGCGAATGCCTGATCAGTGTCTGCCACTAAAAATGTCGAATCAGATCTTGGGCATCATGCCCGATGTAACCTCTGTCTGTAACCTCGCTCTCTCTCTCTACGTATGAAAGAAAATGAGCGAAGAAAAAAAAAAAAAAAAGAGGGAGAAAAGATGGATGGTGAGACGGACGAGAAAAACAAGATGTTGTCCTCCTCGCTATCTTTTGTAGCAGGTGAGTGCCCCGATGTACTGACCGTCATTGTGTCCTTGTAAGTACCCAAGACCCAGGTATGGCCTCTGCCCCTCTGCCTTCCTACACCAACACCGTAGTGTTGTGGTGTCACAGCGCTGCTCCAGCAGCGTGTTGCCTAAGAAGTGAGACACTCAAACTATGTGTCCGCCTAGGTGTGGTCCAACTGTGAGTAGCGTCCGGCCTCGCGGGCGTGCCTCCGTGAGCCTCTGGTCGTGCGCCAAAATATGGCGTGCCGGGTCTGGATCTCAACAACAGCTACAGACCCTCCCTGCTGATGCACTAGGGTCGTTCGCTATTGGACGACACAAACCTGGCCCAACAGGGTCTGCCTATGTTCGTGTTAGGCCAAAAGTGTGGCTTTGTCCGAACAGACCCAAGGTCTGTTCGGACGCATTGAACGGGAAGTCCGAAACAACGCCTGAACAGATAAAACAAGACAACAAAAAAATAAACACATGAAATATAGAAATTGATGTTGCCTTTAATCGAAACATGTGGCCCTTTCACTTTTGTGGGCCTCAAGGGCGTTTGTCCGAAGGGCGTGCGGCGTGGGGCCCTCGGCAACCGCCGGTCATTCACAATGGGTCCCGTGTGCAGTCTCAGCATGTAACATAGACAGAGGCACAGACACACGCACACTCCTTATATTAGGGTGAAACAAGTGAAAGGGATCAGGGTTTATGGTTCGAGGTGGTGAAAATGAAAGTTGGCGGAGGAACAATGTGCTACGGGTGGAGTAGTATGGATGTTGAAGAATGAAGAAGGTACTTGGTTATGGACAAGAGTTGCTCTCTCTCTCTCTCTCTCTCTCTCTCTCTCTCTCTCTCTCTCTCTCTCTCTCTCTTCGGGAAAGAAACGATGGAGAAAAACAAGATTTTCAACTAACCTCTGTGATGTTCCTCGAAATTCAATAATCCAAAGTGTGAACGAAGACAGTCAACCACCACCGGGCAGGTACGGAGAACAATGTTGGACTTCGAAGAATGTGCTYACACCCTRTGRATGTAAAACAAAGGAATATTAAGTTGTCTTTTGCAACAATTGCACACACTTACGAGTAAAAAAAAATATAAGTAAAAGAAAAAAAAATTGTACACTTTCGTAGTGTGAAATAAATATATGTCATGTTAAAAAAATTCGGGATATAGAAGGTCAAAACTCAACTGCAAAGAGAAAAGTTCAAAGAAGTAAAAAAAAATCAAATTATCAAAGGATCGTATAATTTAGAATTCAAGCCAAAAATGAGGGTGGTTAATAGTTCAAGCTAAAAATTAATCCACCACTTCACGAACCCCTACTATTCACGATACCAACTCACATGCTCAGTTGAGCAATGTATATGGAGCCAAGGATCTGCAAGTCATGAAAAGGACTCAAATTGACAATGTAGCGTTAACGAAGCATCACAAGCAATGTACATCCAAATACATAAAAATAGCACAATGTAGCGCAACGGAAGATTCAAAGATATGACCTGACCAATCAGATACTGACGCGACATCCCATCATACACAACACATGTGAGAGAGGGAGGAGGTACCGCATACATGGAACAAAGGTCCGTCCTTGCACACGCGCATGGGGAAGATAACACGGATGAAGATATGGGGGGAGAGGCGAGACGAAGATGGAGGTGAGGGAGAAGACCAAGATCGCGATAGCGAAGTTTCGAACTACTCTACTTGCCGAATGCAACGTCTGCAATAAAAATGGCGAATCCGATCCTAAGCTTCAAACCCGATGTAACCTCTCTCTCTCTCTCTCTCTCTCTCTCTCTCTCTCTGAAATCATACTCGCCTTCTTCTTCACTTCACATACATGCAAATAGATGGCAATCCACACTGGCGCTGTGCGCCCACACATAGCTCAGAGATGTTCAAGCCGAGAACACAGTTTGGATACAAACTCGCTTCCAACTGGCTATGGCGCCTGAGCGCTCACACATCTTTTGTCCGACACTTATCTTTCACACAACTGTTTACACGCACTCGACTCTGGATCTCCCTGGATATCCCACGCACACACACTCTGTATCACACTCACACTCTCACTAACACGTATCGCTAGCTATGGCAGCTATGGTCGTCGGCTATCACTAACTACAAGCAGCGATGGCTGCTTTGACTCCGCCTCAGCCCACTTTCGACTTCGGGCGTCTGCAGACCACCTCGCAGAAGATGCTATGGCAGCGCTTCCATATGGCTCACGCAGGAATGAATGAATGGCTGGACTCTGCCTCATGCTTATGATACTTTTGTTGGTCGCTGGTCTGCCCCCTTTCCACCGGGCCCTTGGTGCACACAGTCCGCATGGTACTTGCTGACTGGACTAAGTGTGACTGGGACCGGGTACCGCTGACTAAGTAAGGTTGGACTCACCACTTGCCCACTTGCCTCTGGTATGCTTTGAAAACGTTCGAAAGGTCACTTCCAGACCTTCTCGAAGCTAGCGGACTTGGCCGTTCGGAACTGTAGCAGCTATGACCTTGACCTTTCAGAATTGCTACAGCTAAGGCCTATACACAACTATTACCCCTACTTCACAGTCCTACAGATAGAACCCCTGGAGCTACACAGACCTACGACAGACAACAGTCAATTACCAAGACACAGGTCACGGGTTCAAAACACACAAGCGTCGTTTTGATACTGTACACGGGTGAGGTAAGGTCTAGGGATCAAGCCCTGGGATCTGCATCTGTTACTGGAAAGGTGAAAACCGTTTCATCTCTCTCTCTCTCTCTCTCTCTCACACACACACACACACACACACACACACACACACAGCAGCCGCAGGTGCGAGATGTACCCATAAAAAAGACGGAAAAAAAACGAAAATATAACGAAAAGTTGAAAAAAAAAAATCACGAGAAACCTGATCACACACTGCAGCAGCCGCCTGACATCATACTCACACTACGGCTCTCCTGGTTGTATCTGTCTGCAATTGTAGCTGGACCAGAATGTATTTGACCATAGTTACGTACAGAGGTCATTCAAAAAAATATCCAACGTCGCTCACACTGTATGACGCCCAACGCCCAACGTGGGACCTGCAAAACAATGGAATCGGCAGTTAGGTCAGGAATCGCACAATGGGGAATACTTAGGTTAGCCTATTCAATCGATCAATCAATCAAATTAACATGGTAACCGTTCGGACGTCCGGAAAAAAAAAAAAAAAAAAAAAAACACCGGGGTTAGGGTTGGGGTTGGACAGGGGTGTTGGCAGGCACTTACCTGCTCTGCACTTTGTAGTTTAGCCAGCAGAGCACGTGTCTTGCAGCAAATCAACAAGCACAATCAACTAGCAGAGATACAGAGTTGCAAACAGTGCAAAGCAGGCACAAAACTAAAGAAACAGAGATTTTTTTTTTTGAGAAAAGTATGATTAACTTTGAACTTTGAATTTAGTAATTTAAGTTCATAACTTCATACACAACTTGAAAGTTGAAACTTTGCAGTTCAATTCAGAACGTCAGAGTCTTCAGACTGGCATCACTGTCAGTGCTCTCTCTCTCTCTCTCTCTCTCTCTCTCTCTCTCTCTCTCTCTCTTCAACGGGCAGCAGCGGCGGGCGCCTTGAAACTGCTCGGGCCTGTGTGAAACCCGGCACCGCAGAAACCTGCAGTGTCTTGTGTGTGGAGCTCTAGGCCCTGTCCGGTGGGGTAAATTGACACTGAAAAATCACCCCGTTATTTTTCGAGGGTGGCCAGGTCCCGATAAACGTCCTGGGCCGCCCTTTTTTTATTATTATTTTCTCCCCAGGGGCCTCCATCCGGACATCAGGACCAGACAGCGGACACCGGACACCGGACTGTCTGGAACCCGGTCCGGACGGTTACCATGAAAAACCGTTGTTTTTTTTTTTTAGTGTTAGAAATAGTGATAGCAATAGCGCTAGGTAGAGATTACCGTTTCGATGCCCGAGTAGGACTACCTTCTTCCCCCGAATACAACGTACGGTCATTATATCTGTATCTAGACTGACAGATGCCCCAAATACGGCTATCATGACCGAACGTTGTATTCGGGGGAAGTAGGACTAGTTAGGTAATTAACATGTATGGGAGGTCCGCGGCCTCGGCGAATTTTTTTGAAATATATGTGTTTTGGGAAAATGAAAAAAAATGAAAAAAAATGGTATTCGATGCACTGAGAAAAGACACTGCTAGACTTTGAAAACATACTTAGTGGAATTCGAACTTGTACATTTTCTCGGCCTTTTGGCTAAGATCAAGTATAGTATCTGTTTTGATCAGTTTAATATATGATCCGGGGTCCATCAGACCACTCAAACACAAAAAAAAAAAAAAAAAAAAAAAAAATCAGAGAATAGGATTAAGAAGTAATAAGCCTTGGCCAAGACACTTTTCCACACGCAAATGAATACAACAATGAGCGCCAAGCCTGTAAAAAAATAAATAAAAAAAAACGCTGAGTGATCAATTTTATGAGAGAAAGATTTAGTGAAGATCTGTTTTCCTTTTGCACAATAATCAAGATTACTAGAATCTGGATACTTTTGTTTGAATTGCGTCCAAACTCCAACAACACTTTTCCAGATGTATCTGACCGCATTTACACCCAGATTTTGATGCATCTGACGACAATTACGTCCAGAGATAANNNNTTTGGGATTATAGGTCACAGTGTGAGTATGCCTTCAGAGAGAGAACTACCCGGACTTTCTGTAAGAAATGACCAGGCGTCACAGAAGAAGGGAAATTGTTATATTCAGAGGTGGATTATCACTTATAGTGCTGTCTCTTATACACATCTAGATGTGTATAAGAGACAGGAGTGAGTGCGACCATCAATGCGGTTGACAACAGGGAAACAGAGCTGGCATGTGCGCGATTGTGTTTTTCTGTTCATTTTTTTTGGGAAGGGTGAGAGCGTGGAGGTATAGCCAGTTAACCGACAGGATTTATTATTTTCTTTTTTCTTATTTTTTCGGAGTTATTTGTACCACTTTTTTTTTTTTTTTTTAATGTGGCCCGATGGACCACGGATCATATATTAGGGTTAGGCGCGAAGCGCACGGAAAAATATACCCTTCCCTTGCGGGATTGTAATGAGTCCCAACTGATCAGAACAGATACTACACTTGATCTTAGGGAAAAGGCCGAGAAAGGTATTTTTTTGTACCTCTTTCATTCGTTGCACGTCTGTTATGTCAAAAAAACAATGTCGGAGTCATGTCAGAAGATTAAAAACTATTCGTTTTATTTTCTGTTTAATTTCTTACAGAATTTCGATCTGAGCCGTTGCACAAGTTGTTCATTTTTACGGACGGGCCTACCGTCTTCAACCAAATAGAACGTGACACTATGGTCGATATAGCTGCATTTGGTCAAACTTTGAATCAAGATACAGCAATAATGACCGTACGTTATATTCGGCTGAATACTGTAGGCCAGTAGGTACACCCACGGACTGCTGAAATACGGACCACTACGGTGGTTTGTGGAGTACCGTGTGTTGTGACGGCTGTTGGACGCCCGGGCGACATGCGTGCGGTGACGTTAAATATGAAAACAAAAATGTCGCCTGTGCCTATTGTTGTATACCTTTCTCGGTCTTTTGGCTAAGATCAAGTGTAATATCTGTTCTGAGAAGTTTAATATCTGATCCGTGGTCCATCGGACCACACGATACTGAATTAGAAAAAAAAAAAAAAAAAACACGATATTAAAAAAAAAAAAAAAAAAATTCGAACTTGTACCCTACTGTAGGCGCCAAGGCGAAAATGCCATCGCTCATTGGGGCTGATATAGCAGCCAGCAGCGTTGACAATTTTTTTTTTTTTTTTTTGGTTGGCACGTTTTCTTTGCACACAATTTCGCACTCAGAAAATTACCAAAAATACGTAAATTGAAAAACCTTTCAAATTACAAAAACAATTCAAAATTGAAAACTTAACCCTTTTCAACCCGTTAGGCAATCGAAATCACCTCTATGGGGATGGCTACAACGTCATTCTTTTTGGTTTCCTTTTTTTTGTTTTCCCCTGGTGCAGAAGCCATCATGCTAATCGTCGTTTATGTATCTTTCCAAATTTCAGGGATGACAGAAGATTCACCCACGAAAGACGTCCTATTTAAGAGTATGCCCTAAAATACAGAAGATGACAGAAGATTCACCACTATGGGGATGGACACGTACTTGGACTGAATGTGGTCATTACTCCAGGGAGATTCACCCACGAAAGACGTACTATTTAAGAGTATGCCCTAAATACACGCCCTGGCCTCGTGATGTTACATAGGCCGGTGCTCTGTTGTTCCGTCGAGTGTGCATATGCTGGTTTCCTGTCGATCGGACAAGCACAGCCACGGAGAGATAGGGAGAGAGGAGGAGGGAGGGAGAAAACGCGGCGGGGCTCCCTATTTAGAATGAATCATGATGAGTCACTCCCAACGTCTCTTTGTTGGCGTCTGATCTTTAATATACAGAAAATTAGTGGCAAACGCGGCCGTGTGTTTGTTTGCGTCAGATGGATGAGCCAGGGAGACCCGATCTACAGCGAGGAAAGATGACACATGTGGGTCAGATGAAACATAGACGATCTATCGACGCTGAGGAAAGATTTCACGCTGAGGTCTTCAAAGGCGCATGTCACAAATCTCTCTCTCTCTCTCTCTCTCTCTCTCTCTCTCTCTCTCTCTCTCTCTCTCTCTCTCTCTCTCTCTTTGCTCCCGGTAACTTACAAAAAGGTGGAAAAAGTATTCTCACGCCGAACAGTATAAATAAAGCCTTCCCTGCTTAGCAGCCTGCCCACAGGGATGAATGAACATAACAATTCAGACAGTAGATCGGAAAGCGGGAAGCCTATAATATCAGCAGGTGCGTGCTCAACCTTCGTCCGGACATGCTCTCCGGTCACACACACACACACACACACACACACACACACACACACACACACACACACACACACACACACACAACAACAACAACAAAAAAAAGGAACTGGCGCCAATCACAACTCACAAGGGGTTACATCTCAGATCGCTGATAAGATGCCGTAATATATGCTCATCGCAGCAGATTATGCACTAGCAAGACCGTCATCCAACCACTAGGACGTCTGAGACACAAAGAGAAACCGAGAGTGGAGTGATGAACAAACACATGCGCGGGGAAGACACGTATGCCAAACAGCGGCGCGATCAAGCGATCAAATATCGAAGAGCGTTGAAGCATTCCACAATCTGCAACGCCATCAAGCGGTACAGAGCGCGCAAAGAAGGCCCAAGAGTACTCTCTCTCTCTCTCTCTCTCTCTCTCTCTCTCTCTCTCTCTCTCTCTCTCTCTCTCTCTCTCTCTCTTCAGCGCGCCCGTGAGTGGTCGGTCATTAATGCGGGGTTGAGGGACAATCGTCGGCTCATCCGGACACGTGTCAGCCAATAGGAGCTCTGCAGCTTAGTGTGCCACGTGTCAGTTGTAAAATCAAGTCCCGTTTCAATTGTCTATCAGCAGGCTCCCTACGCCTTCGTCAGTCATGGAGCTCTCACGTCCGCGTTGCTGATCTCAAGGTACCGTACGTGGTGTAGCTGGAGGCCTGTTGTCGGGATCCTCCAGAAGAAGAAGAAGAAGAAGAAGAAGAAGAAGAAGAAGAATGGCGGGAAGATGGCGGGAGGAAGAATGGCGCAGGAGGGGAGAAAAACAAAGAGCTGAAGAAGGAGGGAGGTGAGAGGGAGGAGGACGACGCGGTGACGGGGAAAAGTTAGAGAACCCAAAAAAAAAAAAAAAAAACGGAGGAAGGACTGAGGAGGTGGTAGAGGAGGAACAAAGATGGCGGGACTCGGAGGAAAGATGGAGGACGAGGAGGGAGACAGAGGAGGTGGAGGAGGGAAGACGGAGGAGGCGGAGGAGAGAGATGACATGGCAGTGAGATGGAGGAGGAGGTGCAGGAGGAGTGCGGCGACGGGAAAAGTTTCAAACCGAA